>JAXGGA010001387.1:0-155381 GCA_038373865.1 Uloborus plumipes
ACTTTATTACTGCAATGGTTGCAGAATCTTATTTCACATCGGCCCATGATAAATGAATGAAATTCCTTCACAACTATTTAGCATCGTTAAAAGAGCGCGAGTCCTATCCTTTGCATGCATCCGACAGTTAGTTTCATCCTCTCCTAAAAAGTAACAAGAATGGACTTTAGGTTAGTTTGGTTCTCAGGTACAGAAATAATAATTTAACCTATCGAAAAAATTCGTTCTAAAACATTCCGGATCACTCTTAGTACCTAGTTATAACAGATTTGTCTCGTTCCCGTTGGTTTAGATTTCCAACTTCTTCGTTTCGAACATTGTCTTTTAATGTATATGGCGCGAAGTATAAATACGCAGTATATACAGCTGCAAAGAATACTTGAATATATAGCCTTGTACATTTTCCAAAAGAATCAGATTTTATCATGAAACTTTTCTGTTAGCTTAATTATTTTAATCAGGATGCGCGATTTCGACAGTTCTTTAAGTGGGAAAGTGGTAGTAATGGTGGAAATCTTTATTATTTTTGAATGCTTCTTACTACTTAAAAGTGTTTTTTAATCATATGCAAAACGTAATTCAACATGATGTAAGAACTTTTTTTGTGGCATTTGAATCTTTAACAGTTGTGAAAAGCAGAGTTGGAACAAGGGAGAAACTACACTGTAAAATGTTCAATGAAAAATGAGGTAAATTTTACTGTAAAATGATGTGTTTAAGGGTCATTTTCACCATATGCTTACATTTCAAAATTTTTAAGTAATTTTTTTAACTTGCTATTTTCTTTTAGAATCACTAACCGATGTTTTGTCACATATTTTAGGTGTGTGAAAAAGTAATTGGTTGTACACTTTGATGCATTATTAAGCATTCAAATGCTGTTGTAAAATTTTAAGTTTCAAGGAAAATTGTCGTCCGTTACCATACAAAATCAATATGAAATCTTACTTTTACACTATGTCATAGCGCCTAGAACCAACTTCATTTAAAATTATTTGCGTCCCTGAAGCTTGAAACGATGTTTGTGATTATTAAAATATTGATCAAAAACTGTATGGTAACGGACTTGACCAGTAACGGATTTGACATTTCAACCAAAATGTCAAATTATGGCTAGGTTGTCGAATTTAAAAATTGAACAATATGCATTTTCTTAGAGTTGTATAATAAACAATATTTCGGGGTAAAAGTTGAAAAAGTAAAAATTAAAGCTAAAATCTTTGGTAATAGACTTGACAAAGAATAAAAATACGCACCTGGAAAAAATCAAACCACAGCAATACTTCTCGAATCAGAAAAACAAAATGATACGAAATAGTTACGTCACTAGTTTGTTAAGTTAACTGAATACGTGTCACCATATTTTGACTGCAATAAATACCTTTTTTAGCTAAAATAATCTTAGGGTAACGGACTTGACAAGAACTGCCGGACAAAATATAATCATACATTTCTTAACGAAAAAAAAATACTATTGTCAATATTTATTAGGAATATCATATATTAATAGTCAATATATAAAAATAATTCGTTGTATATACTTTTTTATACAATTAAGTATGTAAAAAAATAGTTGAACTTGTGAAAATTGGAAATGGACAAGCGTTTTTGCCTTGATTCACATTTTTAAAGACTTATATAAAAATAAATAAATAAATTTCAACATTTTTTTGAGTGATAGAATTTTTTTGGGGTATGTCTTGCAAAAAGTAATTGTTCGCATTGAATTTAAAATATAAGTTATGGCTCAAAATCGTCTTTTTAACCTCCGGACAGCAAATGTAAGCAAATTTTGAAAATGACCCTTAAAGTACAGAGACACAAAACTAAAAAAGCAATTCAAAACTTTATTTTATTTTTAATCTGCGAAAACTGACACTTCACTTCGTGACTTTTTAAAAAAATTACCAATGTAAAAATGTCGATTTTTTGAATTACTGCTTTCAAGGACGAATGCTGCGCGTGGGTGAGCTAGTCATATGTGTTATTTCGCAAAGGCTTTTTTGGGGAGGGGGTGGGAACACCATCAATATGGTAATTCTTGACCAAGCTTCAAAAGTTTAAAAGTAAGGGCCCTGCTCCACTTTAACGTAAAGCAGAAAAATAAAGCAGAAACGTAAAATGGAGCAAATGGTGTTCCTATGGAAAGTACCCGGATTTTCGGTTTCTGCCTTCGGTTTCGGTCGCGTTTTCTGCTGATGTGGAGCAGGGCCCTAAGACTTTTTTTTCGAAAAAAAAAATCCCCTCTGTGAAAAATAATCAATTAACTCACAATATCGCTGTTATTCAAAAAATTACTTAAAAAAAAATGTTTTTTGCGTTCCTTCTATCAAGTGCAAATGTTTCGCACGCGACGGCTAGTCTATATCTTGTTACATTGATAAGTGTATAGAGAGGGGCTGCCTAAGACCCCTAACCTTGCAATCATACAATAATCAGGATCTATGCAGTATTTCCAATGTTGCCAAATTAGGTTTGCCCCAACTATTTGTACAAATATATTACTACTGAAGTGCTTCCACATTTCAATACAAGATATTCAGCAAATTTTGTTGTAATTAACTTTTTTGCTTCTCTAGTTATGCTAATTTTGTTATTCATTGCGTCTTTTTATGATAGAGAGTGTAGTTTGTTAGATAAGACATCTACTTGCAGTTACGTCAAGTCAATACTTTGCAGGTAAATTAAAATTTCACGTCGTTAAAACCCCTTCATTTTAATTAAAAATTTATCCAAGTTAAAAATGTATACCAAAATGATGAATTTAACTTTTAACGGGAATACATGATTTCTTTTAACACAAAATACACGTATTTTTATGACGTATTGCACGAGAAATATGAAATATGATTGCAAGTTCTGCAGCTAAATGATACAGACTATTTCTGAGTTGAATTTTAAAACACTATGCCGTACATTAGGTGTTTTTCTATGCTTTGAGTTGGAACAAACTTAAGTTTGAGTCATGAAGAAAAAAATCATTTCTGGGTAATGTTTTATGTTATTCTCAAAACTAGTTCAAGTAACAAATAAAATATAAAAAAACTTTTTAAATTTAAAGACTGTTTCTGTCCGCTCATTCGCACTAAAAAGAATGAAATAAACTAAGTATTCGATATAGTGATTATAGTGTTCAGAAATTCCAGCTCATCTTGATATATTTATATTTACGTTAATGTTAAAGCAGCCAATAAAGTTTAAACTAAAAATTTGATTTAAGAAATAGGCGGTACTGTTTATGACGAATAGCTTTCACTATACCGCCTATTTCTTAAATCAAATTTTTAGTTTAAACTTTACTGGCTGCTTTAACATTAACGTAAATATAAATATATCAAGATGAGCTGGAATTTCTGAGCACTATAATCACTATATCGAATACTTAGTTTATTTCATTCTTTTTAGTGCGAATGAGCGGACAGAAACAGTCTTTAAATTTAAAAAGTTTTTTTTATATTTTATTTCAAAGTTTTTTCGTTTTAAAATTTATTTAGAATTGCTTAAGGACAATCGCCGTTAAGCATAACTACCGAGAAAATAACAAACGCCGTTAAAAATGTTATTCACAAACACTTTGTTTTTTATTCATGAGAATATTTCGTTTCCAATTTTGTTAATTTATCGACTTACTTTGAGTCAAACGCCATCAAGCGCAATGTTCAATTTGAAGAACTACCAATGCATTTTCCGCAGCCCTTAGCCTTTTTACTTTCTTTTACGTAGTAAAGGAAGTATTGTGATCGCGAAAAAAAAAATCTGGTATGGACCCCACACTACCTCCTTTTACGTGTAAATTTCTTAGTAGTTGCCTTAAGTGTTAATAAAGTGCTTGGAGTGAGCAAGGTTAATAATTCAAATACTTACACCCCTTAATCTGCCAGGAAACAGTGTAGAAAAACGTTTTTCAATGGTTAATTTTCTGAATATTGGCGCTTGTAACATCATTCAATGAATTTTTCGCCAAAAATCGCCAATAGCGCCAAGTTGAACCCAAATTCAAAAAAATCTAATTAATAAAATAATTAATTATATTTCGTAAATTAAATAAATTTCGTAAATAAGTAATAAAATAACAAGAACAATAAAATATTTACATTGCATTTTAAAAGGTCATATAAACAAACTACCAGAGATTTTCCAAAAGTATACTCCGTTCGCACGCTTTATGATTCTTATATAAGTAAAAATATTTATATGAGAGGCTTATACATCTCTCTTTACGTGAAGGATAAATGCCCATGCCCACAATCCGCAAATATACACTGGCGGAAAAAAAAATCCCAACACCAAGAAAGACTTGTGTTAGATAAACGAAATTTGGTAGGCGTGTTTATACAACTGAAAGATGACATCGATTGAAATTTCGTGTTCCGCGCAAAAGTGTGGCGCAGCTGGCGTCACTCAGAACATGCAAATAAGACTTGTTTTAAAAGCGTGCTGTGAAGCTCGTGTGTATTATTTTTCCGTGAAATTTGACGAATTGTGTTCATGTTAGCCAGGAATACCTTTAAGAAGACGAAGAAGCCATTATCAATAGCTCACCGAGTTTAAACGAGGTCGTACAAATTGGCTACGAGAAGGTGGATTTTCATTTCGCGATATTGCAGAAAGACTTCGGTGGAAATGTTTCCACCATGCATGATTATTGGAAGCTATGGGCAAGGGATGGTACTACCTCAAGAAGATCGAGTTCCGAGCTGCCACGTGGCACGACTGAGAAGGAAGATCGCCGAATCTTGCGTACGGCTGTGGCGCATCGTACTGCATCTGCGGCTGGCATTCGAGCTGCAGTTGGTACCGTCGTAACCCAAGGAACGGTAAGAAACTGTTTACTTCAAGGACAGCTCCGAGCCAGGCAGCCTGTAGCCGGTATTCCATTGACTGCAAACCATTGCCTTTTCCGACGGCAGTGGTGCCACGACAGAGCTCACTGGAGGTCGGAGTGGAGATCTGTTGTAACTTTTGATGAAAACAGATTCTGAATTAGTGCCAGTGGTGGCTGTATATTGGTCAGAAGGAGGCCAGGGGACCGCCTGCATCCAAGCGGTCTACGGCCTAGACACACGGGACTCACACCTGGAGTTATGGTCTCTGGAGCAATTTCCTACGACAGCAGGGGCATTCTTGTGGTTATCCCAAACTCACTGACTGAAAATTTGTCATCAGTCTGTTAATTTAACCAGTAGTACAGCCCTTCATGAGTAGCATTCAAGGGGGCGTTTTCCAACCGGATAACGCTCGCCCTCACATCGCTGCTGTAACGCAATGTGCTCTACAGAGTGCTGACATGTTACCATGACCTGCAAAATCACCAAGTCTGTCTCCAATTGATAACGTATGGGATATCATGGGATGGCACATCGAACATCATCCACAGTCAGCAATGACGGTCCTAGTATTGACACAGCAAGTGCAACAAGCATGGATCTCCATACCACAAAGTGACATTCGGCACCTGTATGACATAATGCATGCACGCTTGCAGGCTTGCCTTCAAAATTCTGGAGGTTACACCCTCTATTAAATTAACATAATTTCACATTTGCACAGCATTTTCTTGAGCTTAAATTAGCCAGTGATCTTGTACATTTAATCAATTAAACATGTTAACTAGACAATTGCATTAACCAAATTTCATTACTCTAGGGCAATTTTTTCTTGGTGTTGGGATTTTTTTTTCCGCCATTGTATCTTTGTTTTGGTTAGCCTTGAGATTAATGTGTTGAGTTTATTAACCAAACGTCGGTTTTATTATTACTATTATTTTATTGTTTCTGGAAACAAAAAGTCTTTAAAAGAAAAATATAGCAGATTGAGGGAACGCGCTGTGCCGCTCGCTCCACTATAAAGCGGAAGTGCGTTAAAGTTCACGCGGTTGGATTTAACTCTGCAACCGGAAGCAAAATGTGAAAACCATGACAAAAGCAAGTACAGAAAAAGTCTTTAAAAACAATCAAATTAAATACATGAAGTAAATGATTCAACTTTTGCATATATTTTTTTAATTGAAGTGACATATTAATCATTGATGAGGTGTTTTTGTAAGCTTTGAGTGGGAACAAACTTAAGTTTGAGTCCTTTAGAAAAAAAATCATTTCTGGGTAATGTTTTATGTTATTCTCAAAACTAGTTCAAATAACAACTAGCTGTCGTGGCCGTCACGAAACTTTCTTCTATATCTATCTTATGAATTCCGGTAACAAAATAAAATACGTACTCGCCAGAATAACTGGAGACAGCATCTCCAATTTCCCAATTATAGTAATAACCCTGCAAATGCAGAATCAATGAGCGAAATTGGAAATCATTGCAAAAGCCTTGTTTAGATTAATTGCAAACATTTTATTTTTAGTAAAAAGAAATTGGCAATAGTTAAAAATTTCAAATCATTGAAAGTTTTCAGCTGTTTTGATAATTAAATAGCGTGAAAGCGATTTTTTAATGAATTAATTTTTCGCACTGTTGACTAAGCGCAAAAATCACCCCACCCTCCCCCTGGGGCGATTGGCGCCAAAATTTAATCGATGCTTGCTTCCATATTGGGTTAGTGTTATTCCAAATTTCATTCAAATCGCAGCAATATTTCCCGAGATACAGTAGGTGCAATGACAAAATAAGCACTTTTGATTGCTCCACCCCCTTTGAGATATTGACACACAAATTGAATCAGCACCTGTACTCAATAGGGTCTACCTATGGACCAATTTTCGTTTGATTCCGCCGGTTACTTCCTGAGATATAGCAGTCACCCCCGCGCAGAACACGTGCGATTGCTCCACCCCCCTTCGAGATATTGACAAACAAATTGAATCAGCACCTGTACTCAGTAGGGTCTACCTATGGACCAATTTTCGTTTGATTCCGCCGGTTACTTCCTGAGATATAGCAATCACCCCCGCGCAGAACACGTGCGATTGCTCCACCCCCCTTGGAGGAATTCGCTAAAAAAAGTCAGGTGCACCAGTTCACATGGTGGTACATATGTGCAAAAATTTTTGTTCGATTTCATTCAGTAGTTTTTGCTCTAGCGCGGCCACAAAAACTGGTCACACACATACAGACTCACACACACACAGACACACAGACAGACATTTTCCAAAAATGGTCGAAATGGACTCAGCGCACCTCAAAACGTGCAAATCCGTCAAAATTCGACATTCGAAAATTTTCACGAAACCAATACTTTCTTCTATATATTAGATATAGAAGAAAGTAAAAATAATACCAAAAGCACTACCTGTCGTGGCCGTCACGAAACTTTCTTCTATATCTATCTTATGAATTCCGGTAACAAAATAAAATACGTACTCGCCAGAATAACTGGAGACAGCATCTCCAATTTCCCAATTATAGTAATAACCCTGCAAATGCAGAATCAATGAGCGAAATTGGAAATCATTGCAAAAGCCTTGTTTAGATTAATTGCAAACATTTTATTTTTAGTAAAAAGAAATTGGCAATAGTTAAAAATTTCAAATCATTGAAAGTTTTCAGCTGTTTTGATAATTAAATAGCGTGAAAGCGATTTTTTAATGAATTAATTTTTCGCATTGTTGACTAAGCGCAAAAATCACCCCACCCTCCCCCTGGGGCGATTGGCGCCAAAATTTAATCGATGCTTGCTTCCATATTGGGTTAGTGTTATTCCAAATTTCATTCAAATCGCAGCAATATTTCCGAGATACAGTAGTGCATGCAAAATAGCTTTTGATTGCTCCACCCCTTGAGTATTGACACAAATTGATCAGCACCTGTACTCATAGGTCTACCTATGGACCATTTTCGTTGATTCGCCGTTACTTCCGAGATATAGCATACCCCGCAGAACACGTGCGATTGCTCCACCCCTTCGAGATATTGACAAACAAATTGAATCAGCACCTGTACTCAGTAGGGTCTACCTATGGACCAATTTTCGTTTGATTCCGCCGGTTACTTCCTGAGATATAGCAATCACCCCCGCGCAGAACACGTGCGATTGCTCCACCCCCCTTGGAGGAATTCGCTAAAAAAAGTCAGGTGCACCAGTTCACATGGTGGTACATATGTGCAAAAATTTTTGTTCGATTTCATTCAGTAGTTTTTGCTCTAGCGCGGCCACAAAAACTGGTCACACACATACAGACTCACACACACACAGACACACAGACAGACATTTTCCAAAAATGGTCGAAATGGACTCAGCGCACCTCAAAACGTGCAAATCCGTCAAAATTCGACATTCGAAAATTTTCACGAAACCAATACTTTCTTCTATATATTAGATATAGAAGAAAGTAAAAAACAATCATTAAATACATCAAGTAATGATTCAACTTTTGCATATATTTTTTCAATTGAAGTGACATATTAATCATTGATGTGTTGTTTTTGTAAACTTTGACTGGGAACAAACTTAAGTTTAAGTCATTAAGAAAAAAAATCATTTCTGGGTAATGGTTTATGTTATTCTCAAAACTAGTTCAAGTAACAAAAAACAATTATATTAAATACATCAAGTAAATGATTCAACTTTTGCATGTATATTATAAATTGAATCAACATATTAATCATTAATGACGATGTTCTACAGTTAGATAAATTTATTTTGTTTTCAAGTGCACTTTTTATTACCTATTATCAACGATTCTCAATAGTTTAGAAGATTTTTATTAATACAATATTTCTTCATTCTACAGTATATTTTGTTTGTACGTAATATTTTATTTCTTTTCATACTATTGTTTAAATTATCACTAAGATCATTTTTTCTCTAACTTCTTACACATTATTTGTTTTTTATTGATTACTTATGAAGTCGTTTTGCAGTGTGAAAACGTCGACTTTTTTCTTTTTTTTTTTTGTATTTTTTATCAATTAATAATATTGAGGCTTTCTGAGCATAATTTTCTAATTGCTTCATATCAAATAATAAAAAAGCTTCTGATACGTATAATTTACTTTTAAACTCTCTTTATGTAACATACTAATAATGATACATTACTATTTATAAATTTTATAGTATTTCCTTTTTGAATACTCACAAATATTAAACATGTTAATTTTGTGTTTGTTCTTATAGTATTTTTTTCTTACATTTTCTACAGAAAAACTGCACTGTGTTACATTTTTTTCCGAATAATTTCTAATTACGAAGGTTTATCGTCCGTGGTTTTCATTGGGTTTTTATATCAAATTTTATCTCTCACAACTAACCCATACGACAAGTATTTATAAGTTGCACGAAATTAAAAAAATAATAATAATAATATATTTATTATTTTTTAATTTTTCTTATATTTTATTGCTGAACTGAATTGCTTTAAATGTAAAATTCTTATTTATATCACGCAATATCACGATATACTCATTGTGTGTCAATTGTTACACCAAGAGCTGAAACAAATATTAAACTCCTTCCCAAAGAGTAATAAAATATTCAACTCTTTTCTGCAATTACGTAAGACTAGCATATTTAGAAATAGATAAATAGACATGTGCACCTCTGATCATCCATCCTTAGATTTTAAGATCCTACTCTCACCTGTTCCTAAATGCCTAAATATTTATCATATCATATCACATACTTAAAAAATTACGCCACATTAAGTTATTTTTACTTCCGTTTGAAGAAAAAAAAATCTAAAACCTGCAGTCAGTCAATATGCGGCGCGTAAAAATAACTTGTAGCCAACACGTTAAAGCGAAATTCAAGGAGTCCAGAGGTATCAGTTGTGTCGTGTGCTGAGTGCCAACATGGAGATAAAACTTCCGATTGTTCTCAGTTTTCGAGAACTCCTCTTTCAGAATGCTCCTCTCTAAACAAATCTATTTCCTTTCCACTCGCCGGTGATTTACCCGAACATGAACAACTCGCAGTTTTTCGAAGGATATTAACTCGAGATATGGTGAGTTCCTACCTATATTATATCCATACACGTAACGTTTTAAAGCGCATTTGTTTCGTATTTTATGCAACGTTTTATTGTACAATGTAGAAGTTAAGAGT
Source organism: Uloborus plumipes (assembly GCA_038373865.1). Classification (NCBI taxonomy): domain Eukaryota; kingdom Metazoa; phylum Arthropoda; class Arachnida; order Araneae; family Uloboridae; genus Uloborus; species Uloborus plumipes. The sequence continues at coordinate 9,989 of JAXGGA010001387.1, forward strand.
TTTCGGAAAGGTTTAACTTTTATATGAAAATTTTGCTGTCCAATTGAAAAGGGCTCATATAAAATATAAATTACGATCATAAAAAGATGTACAACTAAAAAGATGTGTCACATTAATATACAGGGTGTCCACTCCAATCGTGGACCAATAGCTAATTTCTAAACCGTTAGAGATAAGCATATAGTTTATTTAGGAAAAAATCTCCAAATTATGAAAGGAATTTTGGGTCTATTCAATGTTTTTCAAAAAATCAAATTTTGAAAGAGTTACGAAATTTAAATTTTTATACAGCCCCCCAGTCCTATCACTCATATTTAGTAAAACATTCTTGACACTGTAACGTTTAAAACTAAAAAAAAAATCACTCTTCTACCACAAAAATTGACCGAGTTATGACGTTTTGAAAAATCAAGATTTTGAAGGATTTCGCATACGGTCCCTTGAGAGATCCCTCGATGACGTCATGAAACAATGCAAAATCTTGATTTTTCAAAACGTCATAACTCGGTCAATTTTTGTGGTAGAAGAGTGATTTTTTTTAGTTTTAAACGTTACAGTGTCAAGAATGTTTTACTAAATATGAGTGATAGGACTGGGGGGCTGTATAAAAATTTAAATTTCGTAACTCTTTCAAAATTTGACTTTTTGAAAAACATTGAATAGACCCAAAATTCCTTTCATAATTTGGAGATTTTTTCCTAAATAAACTATATGCCTATCTCTAACGGTTTAGAAATTAGCTATTGGTCCACGATTGGAGTGGACACCCTGTATAATTTATTCATTTATGTTTCCCATTATATACTCCATTGACGTCTCTGCAGGGACATTGTAGTTCTATAATACCACCCGGATGCCCCCTGCTTTAGTATCTAGTCGCTAATTTATGTTTGTACTCCACTGATCCTTCTGAAGGGATGTTATAGTTCTATCATAACACTCAAAAGCCCTTTCCATTAATATATATTTAAGTCAACGATGCGCAACAGTGTAGAGTTTTCATTAATATAATATTTCTTCATTGTACTGTATATTTTGTTTGATTGTACGTAATTTTTCGTTTCTTTTCATGCTACATGTTTTATTGATCACTAAAACCATTTTTTTTTAACTTTTTACACATTATTCGTTTTTTATAGCTTTTTGCTCCGTTAACCCGTCCAAAATCTTAATTTTAGTACAACAGTCGAATGTCTTCTTTATTAATAAAACGTTAATTTATGTCAAACCCTTTTTGTTCTGTGGACCCCTCTAAAGAGACTTCGTAGTTCTAGCATAAGGCTCGAATGTCACCTCTGAGGGACATTAATGATTATTAATTATTGCCTGAAATCAGTTTATTGCAGAAAACTTTTTGAGAAATTAAAGTTGAATGAGGAGAAAAGAGACAGTCGTAAAGGGTTAATCAAGCAGTTCACTAACATTGTAGTATTTATTATCACTTTGTATGACGGTCTGAACAATGTAACAATCTTATCATAAAGATATGTGTCGTATTTGTGCAAAATGAAAAATCGTGCAAAAGCAATTTTAAAGAAAAATAGATAATTCAACGTATAATGCAAGGGAATCTTTGAAACAAGAGGTGAAAAGCTCAAAAATAAGCTCGATTAAGTTTTTTTTTTCTTCTCTTTTTTTCCAAGGAAAAAAAGAACAAAAAAAGACGTAAGAATAATTTAAAAAGAAAAAAACATTGGTTTAATTAAAAACAATCTAACAATGCTCAAAAATCTACCGATTTTGTATCTAACAGCGTTATATAGGTTAAATACTGCATCACTACTTTTGTTTCTGAAAACTTGTCAATTTTTAATCCGTTAATTTTCTCTGCTTAACACTTTGATAAGTAAATTAATAGCTTTTTAAGGGACCAATATTGGGATCAAGCTATAAACTCAGATGAATTATCAACGTCTGGAGTTTTATCTAGATCCAACTTTTTCTCATGGAAATAATATTAAAACACATTCTTTCAATAAAGGGAAGTAATCGTTAATCAATTTTTTTTTTTTTTTTTTTTTTTTTTTTTTTTTTTTTTTTTTTTTTGTCGTATGTCAGCCAGGCTGGCAAATTAGGGTGCGCTGCTTCACTTTTCCGACTGTTCCGTAATTTGGTGTGAAGTCCGACTTCCACAGTACACGCCTGCCATAGGTACCCGTTTATAGATTAGGCAACCTTTCACAACAACACATTCACACAAAGAAAAGACGAGGACAGGAGAGAGAAACACACCATCCGTGGCAGACTGCGCTGACCACTAGACAAGGTGGCCGACATTAAAACATTTGTATGAACTTATACCTTCAGTCGCCTACAGCAAAGTGCCAGACGACGTGACTGCTTTAAGCAGAAAATCAAAAACTTTCAAGTAGCTCTGGTTATCTATCACCCAAGAGTAGATAAGGCTTGTTGTTATTATATTCTCTTCTACAAGCGTTTTATCTACAGTAGGTCAGTAATGAGCTCTGAAATCGGTGCATTACGTTCTAGACACATTCATTCAGTCTGGGAGAAATTTTTCAGATTTCATACAGAACTTAAAGCTAAAATTGCAGTTTTTTTAACTATTCTTAAATATATTAGATCTTAGCTTTACGAATTTCCCATGGTTGGATATAGTCAGCATGTGGTACCAATAAAAGCAAAGAAAACAACGTTAAAGGCACACATGTGCAGGAAGACCGCAGACACGTGTTTCGACGTAACAAGGAACGCCTTTTTCTATGCGAATTTTTAGCTTACTTATGAAAATAAATCCGACAAAGATCATACAAAAATAATTTTAACCAAGTATAAACAATTATAGTTATAAGTGGTGCAAAAGAATCTTTAAAGCATGCGGGGAACAGTTTAAAAATTAGTTTAATTTTGCCTTGCTTTTATCGGATGCATTTTCACCCATAAACACAAAAATTCAAATTAAAAAAAGGTGTTTTTGTAACATCGAAACATGAGTCTGCAGTGTTCCTACACATGTTTGCTTAAAACGTTGCTTAATTTGCTTTTAATTTTTAAGCGCAAAGGTATTTATATTTTTGTTATGATGTGGTACTAAGTCTTTCAAATTTATTTGGAGCACTATCACTGTTTAATAATAAGAACTGTGAAATTTGTTATTTTTTGATTTGCGAGCACCAAGTTTTTTTTTTTTTTTTTTGATTAGCATGACAAGTATATACGCTGTTTGTAATAATACATAGGGGATAAAACTAAAAATTCTCATGACAGAAAAAAAACACTATACCAGGTATCATTTCGTCTGCTTTACAGACGATTACAAGTTTTTTTTTTTTTTTTTTCGATTCCCCAAACCCACTAATATCAACAAAAAAAAATTGTTGACAAATGTTTACCAATTTATTAAGGTTCCGCAGTGACTAGCGTTAATATGACTCTAGTTTCGGAAAAGAATTTCTTGTTTGAGAAACAAAGTTGACAATTCAGTTAGGTACTACATCGGTACATAGTTTTGGCCTATGCAATTTATTTAAACTTGCATTATCCTTCTGACCGCGCGAAACTCCATTTTATTTGGTGTAGTTTTTATAAACGTCTAATAATCCATAGATTTAAAGAAACCTCTATTATACTTTTCTTCGTTTTTAGTGCGTTTATTATGAGCATGAATCTGCATTTCTACACATCTGCTTCAAAAAAAAATACAGGTAGTTTAAAATCAAGGCAAGTAAACTGTGTTCCTACGCCAGTGAATGGACAACGGATATCATTAACTCATTTATGCCCTTTTTTTTTACAATTTTTTTTCAATTTTTATCTGCTTAAAACTCTTACTTGGAATGGTTTACATACATTTTAGGTTTAAAATAGATCGCCGCTGCCATATTTATTAAGTTATTTAACGTCCTGTTTATGGGACACTGGGCAGATATGTGCGCAAAATACGACCTTACTTGACTTTACTTTTGCAAAGTAACATTACAGAAGGCATCTGTGATCAATTTTAAGCAAATCATTTTAAGATAGTTTAATTTTATGAAAAAAATGCTCTCAAAAAACACTTACTTTCTGCGGCTACTCATGCTGGATCGTTGCATGTCTGATTCGTCTGAAAATAGCTGTCAATAAATAAACTCTGATGTCCAACTAGCGGCTCTATCTGGTTTTCTCAAGAAGGAGGACTATTTAACTTATGAAAAACAGCTTTAGCAAAATAATGTACGCGTTACTGGTTTTTGTATGCAGTAACTAACAAGCGTCCCGTTTTTAGGCTACTGAGCATAAATGGGTTAAGCTCACCAGTGTCCCTTACATGAGTATCATATTATGTGCGGAACCGAAAAAAAATCCTCGCGAAGAGTAAAAAACTACCTTCATAGGAAACCTAAATTCAAAAAACAAAAGGAAAGCTCCGATTAAAAGAGAAACTAAAGAGTTTTAAACCAGGCTTTGAATAAGAGGAACACTTTAGAAATGAGAATTTTTGAGTGCATTCGCTCCATTAAAGACATTTTTTAAACAAAACTCTTTTGAGCAAAATCCAGCCAAACTAATCAATTATCCAAATTTTTGAATTTCGAGTTAAAAGGAACTCACTTTTCAATGCAAAAAGATGTGAACTTATGGATAAAAGGCAGTCAACGAAAATTGCCTTTTGTCGGATTCTGGATATCTTGAGATAAGTGTTCATATAGTTAACGAAATAAATTCGGAACAAGTCTTTAAAGCAAATATGTCTAAATAAATTTGAAAGATGTAACTATGCAACAAAATGAACGACTTAAACACAGATCAAACTTCCGCGAATTAATATTATCATTAAAATATTTTATTTTCTTCAATGTTTCTTTTTTATTAATAATATTGTTAAAATTAGTAGTAAAATTTTCAAAATTAATGTTTAAATCAACTCTATTTTGCTTCATTCAAATCCAAAACGATAACAGAATTTATCTTTGAATGAAACAATTTAGGCTTTCGTCTGTTAACTGAAAACCAATATCTGATTGTTATGATTATGTCTACAAGTGTAGGTGTCGTAAAATGTTTAGTCTTTCAAATTAATGTATTGATAAGCATAACATTGATCTTTTTTTTCTTTATTCTTCCAAATCTATTGAAGTGGAAACTCAAGGACGGGATAGATTACTTCTATTTGCTCAAAGCACTTAACATAATTGTTCGAAATAAGATTTTTTTATCTAGATAAACGCATTTAGAAAAAGAATAATTGGACAAAGTGCAAATGGTATTTAAAATACCATTTTCATAGAAAGTAGAATATTAACATGTCAACTTCAAATTTAAAATTTATATATTTTCCCTAATTTTAAAATCCATAGCTCTTAATGAAAAACAAGAACATTTTTTTATTCTGATAATTAGAACACTCTTCTGTATCAATGCATAAGAAGACCTTTTTGCATATCATTAACTCAATTTTATGAAATTTCAAATTTCATTTTGCGATTGATTCAAAACGATAGGTCCAACTATATAATAATTTTCATCAGAACGTTTATTTGTGCTAAATTTGCATAAATGTCATAGACTAGACTCACTTCGGGACTACACTTGCTGCTTTTAAGTTTTGGAAACCAATTTCAACAGCAAGTTTTAAGCATGCGAAATAGGCTACCGTAGCTTATCGCTACTTGAACTTAGAAAAATTCATGCATTTAGGGAATGTGAAAAAGCTATATAATAGAGAACTAGAAAACTTTTAAACATATCCCATGTTGTTGTGAACAACTTTTTGAAAGTTGAAAATACTTACGGCAAGAAAAAATTATCTGTTTCTACAGCAAAAGTAACCCTTCGATAACTATAAACTACCATAAAAGAGTTTAATTCCCTCAATAGTATCTCTTTTAATGTACCGGGCAACATAACCCTATATCCAATTGAACCAGCCCATCAGGCCCGTCATTTAGAGGGGGCAGGGGGGGTCATTTGCTCCCTCTCCCTGACTTTGAGAAATCAATATATTTACGTATAAGTGGGAGTGGTTTTTGTTGTTTTCTGGTGAAATTGTATTGTGTTTTTACCTTTTGCCCCCCCCCCCCCCTACCCCTGGAAAAACTTGAAATGACGTCCCTGCAGCCCATAGTAAAATAAAGATATCCGGCAATCTTACTGGTATGAGCTACGGAACAATCCTCAGATATACTCAAAAAAGCAAGCTGATAGTGGTTTCGTTATAGTATGGGCCGAATTCAAATGACTAGGCAAAAGGCCAATCATTTGAGTGCTAAAGTTTACCAACAACTGCGTGAAGATATTTTTCTTCCAAAATCTGAGTTCGTTCTTCATAACACAACAGGGCAAGGCTCCTGTGAGTACTTCCATTTTCCCCTTTAAATGGTTCCTGGATAAAAGTTAATGGTGTGCGCATTATAGTTGGAAATCTTGAAGCCCTGACTGAAACCAATTAGCGTATGGGACATATTCGAGAGAGCAGCGTGTGCGGGGGGGGAGGCAGGACAATTGTATTGTTGACTTAAAATACGTTATTGTCTCCAAATCTCCAAAAAAATCCTTCAAAATTGTTTTTAAAAGCATGCAGAAACCATACCGAAAGGAATTCATGTGAACTAATTATGAAAAAGCAAGGAAAATTATCTTATTGTGAATTTTTATCCAATGAACCGATATTTTGAAACAGCAGCTTCTGAGCATTTAAGATTTCTTTAAGACTGCTATGATTTGTATATTATTTGATGCTTTATATATTTTAATGTATGAACTTATATATGAGCCAATATTTAGAAAAGTGCCAATTTGAAGTTGAAGTTTTCTGAAAAAAAAAAAATTTTGCAGAAAAAAACTAATATTGGATTTTAAGTCTAAATTGGGTCTAAATGCAAGAAAATAAAAGGGGGGAGGTCAAGGAAGTTATTTACCCCCTCCTTAGATTACTCACTTTTAAGCCGTTACAGATCTGATGAATGTTACAGATCTGATGTTAATATGAGCTACATATTTGAGTTTATGCTTTCAGTCTTCGTTAACATCTCTAAATATGATATCATTTCCTTGCATTTTTAACATAGAATTAAGATAATTATATTAAAATGTGTATATTAGGCTAAAAAATCAAATTTCATTATGAAAAAGCATTTCTTGGAAATAAAAATGAGCGATAAGGTTTTTAGATAAAATAAATTATGAGATTACCAAATCCAAGCTAATAAAACATTTGTTTTGTTTTAAAACAACACACAACTTCAACTTTTTCAACACACAACTCTGCTGCTTGCTTTTCTTTAATTAGTTGCAGGAAATTTAATTTCTTGATTAGAAATTCAAATTTAGCATGCTAGTTATTATCTAGTTATTTAGCGAAGTTATGAGAAATTGAAGCACCAAAAAAAAAAGAATAAATAAATTAAAATAATAATAATTGATTAACTTAATTTCTGCAGTGTCAATTTTTCTTATTTTACTAACTTCTATTGTTAGGTCATACAAACCACAAATGAAGCAATTGTACTAAAACTCATTGCTTTTCATCTTTTAAGAACAAAAATATTCAATATATATGACTAAAGTATGATTTTTGCTTTTTATAACTCTGAAACGTGTGAGTTAGTTCTGTAACATATTTGCTGTTTTTCAATGTTACCGCTCTGACTGTTACCGATCTGACAAACTGACAAAGTTTTTTTTTTATTTCCGAGTTGATCGCACTAAACCAAAGTCAAACACGTGGTTTTTTCACTTGTAACAAAAGACTATACTTATATATAAAATAATTTTTAAAATAATAAAAACTGCCCATTTTAGAGCGTGTTACCGATCTGATGACTCAAATGACACACATTTTATAAAATCACTTTAAAAAATCTTACCTACAATTTTAGATGCAGAAATGCAAATTTTTAATTACAATTCGATAAAACTTTCCACCAGGTACTCAGTATCACGTGGTATAGGTGCAGGAAATGATTTTGGGAGCCTAAACATAGATCGGAAGTTATTGTTACCACTCTGACGGCGGAACTTGGGACACGCTTATTTCGCATCAGCTAGAAAATCAGAAATCGATTAAAACAAAAATGAAGTAAAATATTAATAAAGGGGTAAAAATAGAATCGTTTTTTGTGCAAGTACGTTTTTTTGGGAAGTTAGAAAGTGCGCATGACCTGTTTGCATGCTAAGCTTTGCTACTTGGGACACGTTACCGATCTGATTTTTGATGCATAAACGTAATATTTTCTGATGAAAAATGAAATTTTTTTTCTGATGTTATTAGATGAAATGAAAGAAAAACTTATCTTCTTTCTGGGGAAAATTATTTTTTTAACTAGTTATTGAAATACTGGTGAAAATTCACTTGGGACTCAAATTGGCACTTTTCTAAATCTCTAAATCTAAATCTCTAAATCTTCTATGAGCTCATAGCTCATAAAGTATTTTACACCCCATAAAAAAGTCTTCCTCCAGCAGTTATGTTTTCTCCGGGGGAACTATCGTTTCAAAAAACGCTAGATATTTTTTTTAAGTGTTCTGAAATTTAGGAGACTTTTGAAGAAACATTTTAATGTGATAGCATTTTATCACGCTTGTATCAATAATCAATAACATAGCATTTCATTTTCTTGCATGCACAAAAAAATCGCTTCAAAATAGTTTAAGCAGCTACTTTCAACATTTTCGTTGAACCTATCAAATAAAATTGTGGAAAACAAACGGGCATGAATGTCACTGATTCACGATTCCAGACGTAAAAAACTGAAAGCTCTAGTTGGGAAATGTTTTGCAGGAATCAAAGAGAAAACAGCACACAATTAATTATCTCTGAGTAAGAAATTAGGGTTTCTATTTTAAATTGTGCCCGAGACGTTGTCTCGCGGCTTATGCTGGTGCTTTTAAACGGTCCGCTTAGCACATAATGCGTTTCGAAAGCAAGATTAAGTTGCACGTTAAAGTCGCACATGCCGTTGTGTCAAGCCTGATAACAAGGAAGAATGAGGCACAGATTTAGAAATAGCTTTGTTACATATTCATTTCTGTACGTTTCGAAATTAAAGAGAAATAGAAGGTTAAACATGCAGTAAAAAATTAGAAACAGGGCTGCTAATTTTTTTTTTCTGTCCTCTTGCCTCACATATATACGTTTTGTAAATCATTTAACCCATTAATGTCTAGCGCCCCTTTTTAAGGAAGGTCCAAAGAAGGATCTGAATTTCCCAAAAATGAACATTTCAACCAAATAATAGGGTTAATAGTGTTCAATTAGTACCTTGGTATTGTTTCAATTCGTTATTAACAGATTGCAGCATATAACCATTGTAAAGTGTGTTGTGTAGCAGTTTTAATATGATCTTTATCAAAAATCAAAAAAACGTCGTTCACAATCTCAAGAAAATAAGCTAAGTTTTCAAAATTATTCCCAGCTTCCCAGTTTATGTTAATTGCTGATTTTATTTCTTCTTATAAAATGGCTTTTTAAATATTATATTGTAGGCAGAAAAAAATTTAGTAAAAAAAGGTATGTACCCTCTGGGGTCTATCGTAACTTGTAAGGGACGATTTTTCTTTCCTTAATAAAAAAAATATTTTTTACATAATATTGTTTTAATTATTTTTCCTGTCCATTAAATACTGTTTGTAGCCAGTATACAAAATATCTTTGGGAAAAAAATGTCAGGCATTAATGGGTTAAAGTCAAAAGTTAATAATGAAACCAATGCCTGATTTACCATTGGGTTCAAGAGGCTCGGCATGGCCCCAATAATGACGTCATAATTTAAAAGGCCCTAAACCCAAACTTGCAATTCATTTTTAAATTTTTTGTTGTTTTTTGACGATAGAGTTATCAAAAAAGGTTTGAATTTTGTTCTTAAAAAGTTCTAATGAGCTACAGCATTGTTTTAAATGTAATAGCATTCGTGAAGATTAAAAATATATGCCTTCTACTTTTTTCGAACATCTTCTCCCTTGGAGAAAGGGTTTATTTTTTTAGGACGGCAGACTGTATGGAAACGTATAACAAAGTATGATTTTATTAGTATATCATGGTGGTCGTAATCAAAAGCGACGATAAAATATTATGTAGCAACATTAAATTTATTTAATTTCAAAAAAAAAATAAATAATCACCTTTTGCTGTCCAGTATTTTGCCTAAGTTGTTTACACCTTCAGTGTACAATAGCAACATATAACGGTATAATAGTTGTGTGGTTTCAACTTAAGAGCACTTTATAAGAATGGACTGTTCAGCGAGACCCTTACAAATGTGCCTGGCTTATTGTTCTAAAAATTTTAAATCTTGCCCTAAGTAAAAGCAGAAAAAATGAAATCTGATTTTTGTACTGAAAAATATTTGAAATTTTTTTTCAGTACAAAAGAAAAGTCTGTTAGAGTACTCTGATAAATATAAGCTCTCGGAATGTCAAGTTAATTCATTTAGCAAAACTTGCGAGATCTTCCCTTTATGCCTTTTGCTATTAGAAGTTCTGAACGTTTATCTTTATTCAGACTACTTTTCCAAAATAATTTTACAATAAATTTGCACTTGAGCACCGAAAATCCCACTTTGAAACTTAATCCTATGTTAACCATTCTGTATGCAAGATTTGAGTGGTTGTAGAAAATACATGGTGAATAGAGTGGGGCAAACTTTAAGAGGTACTGTCCGTCCATGAAAACCGCACCCAGCACTTGCGAACAGTTCCACTTAGAAAAGTGTAGATGGTTTTTAGATGATAACTTTTCGAAGTTTTCAATTTAAAAACCTACATTGGCTGTATCCTTTTGACATATTTAACTATGTATTTGAAATTAGCATCGTTCCACGTTGTTTGAAACGATTCAAAATGCTTTTTGTTATTCTTCCCCTTATTGTTATCTTACCTAACAACCATTTTGGTAAGATCAGGGAAGACCTGACGCATGCGTAAATGCGCGAAAGGTTTTACCTAAGAAGATCAGACAATACACGAAGACTGCTTGGAATTCCATAGAATGCCAGGGACGAAAAGGACTTCATCATGCAGTAAAAGGCACTCTACAGAAATTTAGACGAACAAAAGTTTTCCCTTCAAACACCGAATGCATAAAATCATCTAGTTTTAATACATTCATAGTCTATCTTTCACGAAGCATAAATGTTATGAAACAAACCTATTCAATGCAGTAAAACAAACTCGCTCTTTTGGTGACTTCTTTTTACTGTCACAAGCTCAAGACATCTTCTATTGTGTAGGAGCTAAAACAGTCTAGGAATCAAAACTGCTGAGGCTTGTTTGGTTGAAAAAATTGATAGCACATAATTAAAATATGTACAAACCAAAAAATAGTCACAGGAAAACTCTTTAGCAGAACACATTACAATTTAGCTGTACTCGCCCTACGACCAATGTACCACAACTTGTCCCAAAGTTCATACTCAAGAAAATTAAGCTGTCGCCACACATTCACCCGTAAAAATGTTTAGTGGCTTCGGTAGTGTTTATATTAAAGCAGAAAAAAGAGAAAAACATGTTAGAAAGTAAGTTCTTTTTTTTTTTTCTTTATAAGAAAATCTTAAATTTGATACTATTTCGGGTATAACCATTCATAAAAACCATATTCATAGAAAGGATCTTATTAAAGCGACACACTGCCTTATCTAGGTCCCTTTGCCACATAAAGCAATGAGCCACATGACTATCTACCAATCCCAAAGTGAGTTAAGCTAACGCCTAGCCGAAAGTGAAACTTATAATCAATCTTGGTAGCTCAAATATTTAGTTTATTTGTTTCCTTACATTGCCTATGTAAAACAGGGAAGAAACCACTCTAAATTTATTTTGCACTAATCAGTCAACTGGCACTTTCAAAGGATTTTCCTGTTAGAGAAGCATAGGTCAGAAGCGTGAGAGGTAAGAATAAACGTAATCTACTTTCTGGTCATTTTTCTTTGATCTTCATCCTCTCTTGGATAAAGTGAACTTTTTGTTCTTCTCTTTTGAGAACTATCTTTCAATAACTGCTAACTAGTTACCTATCACAAAATGAACAACGCCATGGCAAAATGAAATTGAAAAGCTAGTTATATTAGTTGCTCAAAATATAGTAAATTTTTTGCCTGACATTTCCAATGTAGAAAAGCCTTGAAACTAGAACAAATGTCTCTTGCATTGATTAGCAAACATACACGTTCAAAGAAGTTTTCTTCCGAAGAAGCATCATTCGTAAGAGGCGTCTGAGGTGGGAAAAATCTGAATCTACTTTTTTGGTGTATTCTTTTTACCCATTAATGCCTAGCGTCCTTTTTTAGGAACGGTCCAAAAAATGTGTCTGAATTTTCCAAAAAGGAGCATTTCAACCAAATAATAGTGTGCAATTATTACTTTGCTATTGTTTCAATTTATTATTAACAGATTGCAGCACATAACCATTGTAAAGTGTGTTCTGTAGCCGTTTTAATATTATCTTTATCAAGAATTGCATCGTTCACAATCTCAAGAACAAAAATCTAAGTTTTTAAAGTTATTCCCAGCTTCCCAGTTTATTTTAATTGCTGCTTTTATTTCTTCTTATAAAATGTCTTTTTAAATATTGTATCGTAGGCAGAAAAAACATTTTAGCAAAAAAAGTATGTACCCTCTGGTGCCTAGTGACCCTTTTTAAGGATGATTTTTCTTCTCTAAAAAAAATATTTTTTACATGATATTTTCTTAATTATCTTTTCTGTCTATTAAAACTATTTGTAACCAGTATACGAAATATCTTTGAAAAAAAAATTCAGGCATTAATGGGTTAATTTCATCTTCTCTTTTAAAAACTAGCTATCTAGTAATCGCAAAATAAGCAAAGTCAGCTTCAAACTAAGGCAAATTTAATTTAGTAATCAATCTTGGTAGCTCAGAAATAAAGCGAATTAGCTTCCTGACATAACCAAGGTTTTAAAGGGAAGAAAATATTCTAAGTGTAGTCTACATTAATCAGTAAACTAACACGTAAAAGAATTTTCCTGTTAGAAAAGCGTAAGTCAGAAAGAAGTGTCTTATATAGAAATAATCTGAATCTACATGCTTTTATCCCCACTTATTTTCATCTTTTCTTGTATAAAATGAACTTTGTTGATGTGGATGCTTTAAAAAAACTATCAACTAATCTCAAAGTGAACAAAGCTAGTGCCAAGACAATGCAAAGTGAAATCAATAAACTGTCTTTGTTGCTAAAAACTTACGTTAATTCGGTTCCTTACGTTTCCAAGGAAGAAAATAATCTAAATGTCTCTTGCATTGATCAGTAAACAGACACTTTCAAAGAATTTTCCTATCAGGGAAGCATATGTCAGAAAAGCATCTGAGGTAGGAATAATCTGAATCGCCACCAAGAATAATAAATTCAGGCCCCCATTCATTACTTCGAATCCCTACTCAACGTTCCATTTTTAATGTTTGCAAAAAAGAAAAAGACTCGCTATTTTGAGTTTTTCTCTGGAGAGCGGGAATGCTATAATTAAAAGGCAGGACCACTTGCCAGTGGGTCGTTCAGAAGGAATGAGGAGGAAAGAATATTTTTTTGTTTTTCCTTTCCTTCTCCCCTCAAAAGTTGTCATTCTGTCACGACAGCTCCGTCTTCTCAGTACGACCTCGTCGAAAACAAGACTTGGATCTATGTGTTTGTGTTTCTGCGGTTTTCATAATGCTGTTTGGTGAATTTCACAATGGGTTGTTGGTGATGCTCCTGCTACGGCTTATGTGCTGAACAGAAATGGTATTTGTTTTATTTGTTGTTAGAATGCGCCTTTTGTTTAAATATTAACGTTTTTGTTTCTTTTTTAGTCAGTTATATCTTAAAATTACAATCAAAAATTTTGAAAATTCACCATGCCTTTTCTTTTTGGTGTGATGAAATATTCTCATTGTGAGTTGTTCTAACGAAGACATAGATTAGACGAGGCGGAAGCAATATTTATCTACTTTTATTATTCAGAAATTAGAAAGCAGCAAAGTTATTTGCTATTGCTTTAAGTCAAACCACATCATATATACAAAAGAGCCAAACTTCTTTTATTTATTTTGCTGATGGTTGAAAAAGTAATGAATGAAGGCTTACTTAGCTTAATATCTAGATTCAACATCAATTTCAACTTTCTTGCACTTTTTTTTAAATTTTTTCAAGTACTAATTGTACATTAATTAAAATCAGTATTTTCGTCAGTTTTGTTAGACTGAAGTTGAATTCTACTCCTGATTTGTAAAATCCAATTCATAGACGTTTTGTTTTCATTTATGTTTGAATTATTTATTTTTTTATTTATTTCCTCTAGTTTTGTTTAATTACTTATTTTCATTAATTTATTTTTTTTTTAATTTCAAATTATTTTATTTGTTTATTTTATTCATTTAGGCCTGTATTTATTTTTATTTACTTATTCAATTTTTATTTACATATTTAGTTTTCAAACTCGCTGTAAATCAGGTTTTCTTGATTTAGAAACGACATCACTCCTGCATTTGCAATGGTTATTTGTCAATAAACTTAGCATAAGATAATTCACTAATAGTTGTAAAATAGGTTTCTAAAAAGAAAAGTTTTAAGTTTTGTATGATATTTTGCCCTTGAAACATTCCATTTATAACTCTTGGAAGATATTTCAATGCACTTAGTTTTTGAGACTTCAAAGTCGGGACATACAGATCTGCAGCAACTAAGAAAAATTGTTTTAATGTTCCTATTATTTTTACGAATGCACAAAAGATGATGGTGTGCTCATGCTTGAGAAAAGAATCGATATTTTTTTAACAAAGTGGCTATTTTGTTTACGAGACAGACTAATTAATTTCTGATACTCGTAAATACCTTAGTCGAAGAATTTTATCCGTGATGCTCTGATTCTTAATGAAGCTAATTAAAACTAATTACGCATGACTTGAAATGTTTCTTACTTTAATATTCCATGAAAGCTGCTTAAAAATTTGAAACATTTAAATTTATTTGCAAAAATGTTTCTTCAATTTCAAAATTCTGAAATTTTTGTTGGTGAAAACATATCATGATGAATTAAAATAGCATTTTTTTCAGTTTTGATTACTATTTTATGATTTTCTTATTTATCTATATACATAAAAGACTACTTTTGAAAACGTATGTCCGGGGTAATCTTCCAAACTACTGGACCGATTTTAACCATTTTTTCACCGTAGATAGCTACAGTAAAAGGGAGCAGGATAAGCTATAATTTATTTCTAAAAAGCTTAGTTTAAAAAAGTTATTATGGAAAACAGTTAATTTTATGTCATTTTACCATTAAATGATTAAATTTTCAACCCATTGTTGCAAAAATTTGGTGCCATGCAGCAACAATATTGATTGTAATCATATTGAACATTTTGAACCAAGGCTTCTCTGGAGTAAGTATGGAACTTATTGCCTTCTAAGGATTTTTATATTTATCTAAGCCAACAATCGCTAACGGGTGAAATAAAAAAAAATTGATTTTGGCAATAGTTAGAGAATAGAAAGTGTTTATAGTCAAAAAAATTTCTAAATTAGGCACATAAGATGTTTTCACCTCACCAATGTTGTCACGAGGATAGAAACTAATAATAGAACTTATTTAACGAGCAATATTTGGAAATGGTTAATTTCAGTGCGATTGATACTGTAAATATATATTTATTTTAATATACCAAGCTTATAACATTTCCTATTTACTCAAACATTATTTGTAGCTTGCTATTTTTTTTAGCTTGCATTATTTTTTTTATAGTTTATTCATAACATAGCCATTGTTTACAGAAGTAGCCATTATGTTTATAGATATGAACTTTAGTGTTGGGAAATTTATGAATGAGTTTCAGTAAACCACCCTACACCCACAGAAACCCGGGCAGGGCCAGGTATCCGGCTAATTCTAATTATAAATTAAGAATGAAGTCTATAGTGTAGTTTGAAAATCTATTTGGTCCTGCAATTGGTTTACAGCTTCAACTCTCCAATAAGCACCATCTACTGTTATTATGTAATATAATTTTCGTAATCAATATGAAATTTGGTGCTTGAAGGGGACAAAATGTAGCAACTCACTATGAAAAAAATTTTCTCCTGCAGTGCAATAAGCTTTTTTTTTAGTTTAGTAGTAAAAATTTTGAAATTGAGATTAATAATTTTTTTATCTTATTTAAAAAGTTTTAAAAAGCTTTAGTGAAATCGATTATAACTAATGATTTGGCAAGAAAAACTAATTTTTCATTTTTCTCATTGCGTAAATTTATCAGGACTTACATTTTCCATTTCGCAACTACTTTTTCATAACACAATGAAAGATTTTTTATCTTTTCCACTACCTGCTTTGATTCTTTTGCGCTCGCCGCTTGTTAATTTCAACCTCCTTCAAATACATCACACGCATTAATGTCTCCAATAGATCATCCTCAAAAATACGATTTAAGGCCAATCTAGCCTGTCATATACCGAAACAAATGTCTGCGACTGCTATGTCACGCTTCAAATGCAGACTTGTAATCCTTTCCAAATAAATGACAAGAAGATGTATTCGAAGTTGGCGGAGAGTTTTGAATTTCAAGATTCTTCGGCACCTGCTTCCATTCTGAACCAAAAGTCATAAGATTATTCTCGCACTCGTGAACACAGACTGCTTCTGCCAAATACTTTTTCTATTCCTGTTCATGTCGATGGCAAAGGCTTTCTCTGGCCGACAAAGTCACTGTGATGGTTTCATTTCCGTGTTCGTTAGCAGCTCTGTGGGACTGATATCGCTGAGCAGTCATTTTGTGGCTCGTGCAGGTGGTGCGAGAGCTGAGGCACGTCATAAAAATGTGACTTTCCAATTAGTTCACTTTTCTGCATATATTTGAAATTCCTTCATTGCTTTGTGCATAATGAGTGCCGAATGAGAAGATTGTAAAGTCAGCAACTATGAAGTAATTTTTCCAGTTAGATCGTAATAAATTTAAACGAGCTAATTTGGAGTACAAAATTGTGTATATCAAAAACCTGGAAGTGATATTAACTTCGCTATTTTAATTTGGAACATAATGAGTGGTTCTGTGGAAAAAATCGGAGCTGTGACCCTAAAAATGGAAGATGTGGATGGCGAATCTACCTCTCTAATTAGGAAGGTTTGTTCGTCGTAACTCATTCCCTTCTTATATTTCAAAATAAATTTGTCATCGAAACTTTAACTTTCTAAGATTTAGAGTTATAAGCAAAAGTATTTTAACTGTAGTATTTAGCATCTCTTTATTCTTGTTATTTGTATGCATTTCTGTGAATTATTCATTCTTGAATAATTCGTTTCATGTTTACATTTAAACTGCTGATAAGAATATTACATTATGTAGTCTTGTGAACCTTATCAGTATGGAAGAGTTAAGTGTTTATTTTGTTTTTTAAGTTTTGCATAGTTACTTTCGGTTTTACTATTTAAACTGTTAGTTATGGTGTGATATTTCTTTGAAATATTAATTAGTGCAATTTTTACAAAGTTTCAAGTTTCTGGCTTGTAGGCAGTTAATGAGTTTTTCAGTTTCAAAAAATTCTTATATTTATAAATACATTAAATGCGCAACACATCTTTTGGTTACGAACCTTTTCATTGTGACAGCTGCTTAGCGTTTGTAAACTAAATACTTTTCTCATTGCAAAGTAAGTTTCTTCTAACCAAGAAACACGTATGTCCCGCAACAGTTAAAATAAGTCGCGGTACCACCCCCCTAAGTAGAAACACTTTTTAAAATGCTATGTTAATGATAAATAGAAGATAACACCCCCTACCTTTTTCAACGTAGGTCCAGGTGCTGTGTAAAATAATATTAAGTGCAGATAAATGACCTTATTTATGTATTCCCACTACCAAAAGAATCGAAAAAACTCAGGAACAGCATTTATGTGACTGTGATGACGGACCAAGACGACGCTGAAACTACCAGACCTGAGTCTGTGATTACTTTATTGTATTCCTTATTGTTAAGATACTTTTAAATATTTTGCGTTTCGAAAACGAAAAAATTATTTGTAGCAACCCTCCATAAGTCTCTAAAATGCAGCTTATCTTTGGTCACTTGAAGTACCTTCATTACCCCTCACTCACTCCATCCCTTTCTGGAATATTACTGGGCATTTGATGTGACCCTCATTCCCCAACCCCACTCCCTGCTGGAACCTTACTTGATCGCATTACATTTAGTTTAGATAATAATTTAATTGTTAAGGAAAATTAACAAAGAGCTTGACTTCATGATTGCCATGTAACTGCAAGAGATAACGTTTAGAAAATAATCCTGACAAACCCTGAGAATTAATTTTTATTTTTGTACCGGGAGTTATAATCTATATTTCTGATCGATTTATTTTTACTTGTATTTCAGGATGCTCACAAAGGATTGTCAGAATCACAAGTTAAAGGTAAGTCTTTTAAGAGTCATTCTCAGAAAAAAACAGGAATATCTAGAATTTATTAGAAAAAGTTTTAAATCAAGTATATGTTTAATTTAAAGAGAAAACTATAAGCGTAAGTAGTAACCCTGTTATAGTGGTTCAGACCGTAAATACAAACTAGTAACGAAATATACCGCTCATTACAAATTAAATTACAGCTTGTTACAATTTAGTTTTGAAAATAAAATAAATGATGTCCACACATGTGGCACCGCTTTTTACATCTATTCTGTGTAAGTTGCTTGGCAAATTTCAAAATCAACTAATATTTATTGCAAGTAATTTTTTTCCCTTTTCTTAGTTCATTTATTTAATTTTATATCATCTTCAGTTTCATGCTCTACTTTTTTACTTATCCATTGTCCATACTTTACAGTGTCTTCATTTGTAAATTTATTCATCTCAATGACATTATTTGCACCATTCAAACAATTTGTTTCTAGACATTTCACATCAATCCGTTCTTCCCATGTTGAATCTTGAAGTAACTCAGAAGTGAATCTACATTAATTAGATCTAACAGCTTCAATTTGAACAGCTTGCCACAGTTATCGCATAAGCTGCAGTTGCACGTATTTAGCTTTCAACAATCAATAGAGACTCTTCACAGCGGCTAAAATGTATAAACACTGGATATGCAATAATAAATTTTAAAATGTTGGAAATCAGTATTTTTACTTTCAAAAAGACTGTTCAAAATTGCTAAGTGGTTAGGCTAATTAAATCTTAGCCACATTGGCTATTTATGTTATTTGTTCTCTTTTATCGCATCAACGAACACGAAGTTGAACCTATGGACACAGTGTCCATAGTCGTAATCAAGTTTATAATAGTGTTTTGCTTTGCGGTCACTATTCTGAATACATTCGCAATCCAAAATTTATTAATTGAAATTATTACTTTTCATTATAAGCCTGGATGTTTGGAAAACCGTGTCAAGTGAGTCCACATGCGTGACTAATCACCGTCTATAGACAAGTATGCAACGTTAAATTTAGGATTATTTTTTTTACTCAATTTACAATTTCAATATATTCTCTCATCTTTATTTAGGGTTATAACAAATTTAGTCTTTTTCAAAACATTAATTTTTATTATAAATATCAGATGACACAAATTCCTGCTTTTTCCAAAAAATATCCTTAAAAAAACTTATTTTTCAAATGCGATTCTTAAAATCAAATACTCAAGATAAGAGAAGTTAATTTAAGCGTTGTAGAAAAATTTCACGAATTTATTCATGCATGAAAACATCAATCATACGTGGTATGCATAGTATGTTGTCAAAAGTTTTTTCTTTTATGAAAATTTAGAAAGACAAAATATCTCTGTACCTGGAAGGAAAAGGCCACAAAGCCACGTAAACAAAGTTAGCGAGGACATGAGCTTAAAGTTTTTTTTTTTTTTTTCTATGATGATTTTTACTACTGAATTGTCATTTTTAAGCTAAAAGAAAGGAAAATTTGTTCTTCCAAATCTTAGTACTTTGCCTTTGAATAGAGTATAAAAATTGAGTATAATGGTGCTTAAATCCCGATTTTGTTTTTTTGTTTTCTTTTTTTTTTTTTTTTGGAGGGGGGAGGGGGGTAATGGACTAAATCTCCTTACCTCCCAGTTACAGAAAAAAGTACTTAATATAAAACTTTTTCTCAGGAAAAGAAGTATATTTTCGAGATAAGTGAAAGATATACATATTAAAAGCAAAATCAGATACTTGAGGATGTAAACAATGTCTTTTGCACAATTAGAGTTTTTAAAAAGTACGGATATATTCAAAGCTTATTTTATCGCGGATTATCTCCTGTGTCATAAAACGTAAAAGGTTTTCTTTTATTAAAAATATGTACAGAGTTATGACAAAAATGACAAACGTGTAGAAAATATTAATAACGTGAGTATTTTTATGTGGCCTTATCAAACACAGTGCCCATAATTTGTGCTTAAAAGTCTTATATTATAATTGGGCTGTGTATACATTCACTCAACAAAGACGAGGTTGAAATTAATACTTGACTTCACTTGATTCGTTAATAATAAATGTAATAAAAATCGTAATAATTTTCGTCCTAAATAAAAAATAACGAATCAATAAATGGTGAGAATTCGGAAAATTTTCGGGAAAATTTTGAAACAAGTTGAAGACTAAGCAATTTATTCAGCACTACAACACTCAAACTGCTAGTGATATTGCTAAAATAAAAGCATATTAAACAACCCAGGGCCGTATTTAAGGGGTGGGTTTTTAGGGTTCAAACCCCCTTCGAAAATTTTCAAAACTATTACAAAAATGGTTTTTAGTTTCTCACTGTAAAAATTATTTTTGCTATTTTACTTTAATTTTCTTATTTACTTTGAAACTGCATTTGAAAAATGAAATTATCATTGCTGAATAATTGTACAAGTTAAGTGTTTTTTCTGCAGTACTTATTTTTATTGTAGTTATTGCAAACATAATTTATTAACAATACACCTTTCCAGGGGTGTCCACAGAGGAGGATTATGGCGCAAGTTGCGCCATCAAAATTTTGGGGAGGATTTTTTTAAACTAATTTATTTATTTAAATTATTTATTGATTTATTTTTCAAATTAAATTATTTACTAATTTATTTCAATGTAAATTATTTATTATTTTTTTTTAATTTAAATTATTCAATTTTTTATTTTTTAATTTAAATTATTTCTTTATTATTTATTTTTTTATTTATTTATTTGTTTATTTATTAATTTATTGTGTGTGTGTGTGTGTTCTAGGAATGTCAGAATGGAAAAAATAGCGATTCAATTCTGCGCATAATTAGTACTTTTAAAAAATTAATGTGTAAAAAAATAATAGCTATAACTGAACAAAATAAATAATATTTTTAAAAAAATAAATAAATAACATTTAAAAAAATTATATACAAAAAATAGATAAATAATATTTAAAAATAAATAAATAATATTTTAAAAAATAAACAAAAAAATTGAGGGGTGAAAATAAAAATGAAAATCACAAGAGGGTTGGGAAAATTTGGGGGGGGGCGGGGGGATTGGGGGGGATGGGCACCCCTGCACCTTTAATTTCGAATTTTTAACACCACTTAAAAAACAGCACTAAAATTCTTCAAATTTATAAGTGCCGAACTCTACGTATATTTAACACATCTTATTAGTGTCCCATAAGATAGAAATTTCACAAGTACTCCATTGAATTCACGTATATGAGTAAACTCATTTATCCAGTTTTTTTTTTTTTTTTCCTTTATTGAAAAGATGAGTTTTTTTTTTTACATTTTTCATGTTAATATCCGTATGTTAACATCTATTGTAACAAAAATCAATAGAATATAGAACATGAAATGAAATTTTATTGACTTTTTGATTTCACGATAAATAGGTTTGGTAAAACCCTCCCCGAAACTAAGGTGTTTTTACGGCCCTGAAACAACCTTCGAAAAATGTCGCTGTTTCGTAAACATAAGGGCATTCGTTGTTTTATGCCTGTGATTGAAGAGATTTTCTTACATGGATTGTTACGATTTTCAATAGCTCTATGATTGAAACCTAAGAAACTCTTACGCTTATTAATAATATCAACATGCAGAAGAATCATAACACCCGTAATGTTTATTTAGCAAATTTTCAGTGGGGATTTTACATCGTTAAATAAGTGCATACTCTCTTACCGTGTATACTTTTATTTATATTTATCTTTGTTAGTATTAAATTCCTTTTTTTTTTTTTTGCTTTTTACATTACCAGATCAGGCATTATTGTCATTTTCCGCATTTATAAGGTGAAAATTAAGTTTGCATACCGCATGCGTTCATATTCGATAAATGAAATTGTATGCAGATATTTGTTTTTCATATTGATCGATAATATATTGAAATGAATGATTAAGGTCATATAAGAGCTATTTTAGTTACAGCATTGAAAAATTGGGTAAAGATTACTTTCTGAAAACTGTTCACCATTTAAATACGTATTTTACAACCAGTTCTATTCATAAATTTTAAAGGCACTAAGAATAATTCATTTTTGAAATTTTTAGAGTATACGATATTTTTTCAATGTTTTATTTTTGAACCTGCTGTGTCCATGACTAATGTTGAAGAGATGTTGTTTTTAGAACATATACTTTAAATCAAAACCTTCGTGAATAAATTTACTGCTTGTTTTCGCTTTCTTCCCTCAAAATAAACATTGAGAAGACGCTCGTTGGTTGCATTTTTATGTCAATTGCAAACACTGAGTAGAAGCTCGTTAGCCAATTTTTCAATACAGTACAGAACCTTTTATTCGGGAACCAAAATACCGGGAAACCAGAAAACCGGCAATATTTTGTCGATTTTTCCGCCACTTTTTAAAATACGCATTTTCGGCAATTTCTAAAAAATGAAGAGCTTTTTTTTTGTTTTTTTCTTTTTAAATACCTAAATGAATATGAACGGTTTCTTCATAAATGCCATGTAAGTGGCATATAGCTCAGAAATTTTTAATATTGTAATATCTATAAGCACTTCTGGGTCGTTTTCTCTTCAGATTTTAAGATGCATTACTATTTGTTATAGTAACTTGGGTTTTATAAACAATTGGCAAATATCGCTTCGTAGAGATCCAGAAAACCGGGAAATTCAGTTATCCGGGATAGCTGTGGTCCCAAACATCCCGGATAGTTGGTTCTCTACTGCAGTTAACGTTGAATTTTTAAACGAAAAATAATTTTCTTGAAAACTTTATTTCAAAAAATAATACTTTAAAAAATTGCAAAAGTAGGAGAAAAGAAATTTGAATTTCTGTTTTATTTAAGCATTTTACCCAAAAACGAAACTTCATTCCGAAATCCAGAAAATATACTTATCACATTTTCATTATTTCGATACCTAATCGTATTTCACTCAAGTGTTTTGTTGCTCCTTTAATCTCTTTCTTATTTACCTCAACTGCCTTTTAATCAGTACTCAATAACTATATTGCTAGTTCAAATGTTTATGTCAATTCCTAAAACTTTGTGAATCCGAAAATAATTTCTATTACGTTTTTGTTGTAATGAAAAGGTTTCCTAAGAAAATAATTTCATTTGATGTTTTAATTAGCATATAAGACTGAGAAAAAATACATTTTTTTTTTCTTTACAAAGAAATGCTCTCTTATTGCTATTAAGTTTAATGCACTGGTTATAATGAGAGTGGTATAAGTCGTCCTGCATAATTTCGAGTAATTAAAGGTTTTGTAAAAGCATTCCAGACTTCAATTTTTGTTAGTAGCAAACTTTCTTGCAATTCTAATACTTTGTTTATACCCAGTTTGCTTCTTTAATAGAGAAGCCTATAAAATGTTTGACTTATGCAACACATTGTAACCCGCTCATATGAGTTGCTGCCCTTCTATATACTTTGTTTTCGAAACTAAATTGGCTTTGAACTAGAACATTATTTGATTAAAATTTTATCATTTGATTGAAAAAAAAAACGAAGATTTAAAAAAAAAAAAAAGAAAAAGTGTTCCGCAAATTTGAGATTTTCTTATGACTGCTATCAGAGAGTTAAAATAATCTGTCACTATCGCTTTCTGATACAGAAAAGTTTGATGCAAGAAAATTGAACTACAATAAGTTTACGTAGCAACTTCCGGTTCTTTCATAAGGCTAGTCAAAATGTTTTCCGGCGTTTTAAAGCGATATTAAAACAGCGCAAGGTTTTATAAATAGCCTTAGCAAACTTGCCAACTTTCAGCAATTAGTGGCGAAATACCACAGACGAGTTGGCAGACAAATGAAACATATAACGGAAAGGGGTAAGACGATAAATTTGTTACAAAAAAAAAAAATTGTTCCTCTGAAAATCTTGAAACTGGCTGTTAATGGTGGGCTGGTAATGCATATAGAAAACATTTTGACTGGAGTGAAGAGTACCTTTTATTCATTATGACGAAGAATAAATTGGAGGAAGTTAATATATTTATCCAGGCTTAAGGTTTTAAATATTTTTAAAATCATGATTCAAAACTGAAGTTGAGAGACTTACTATTTTCATAACAAAATCTTCTTGTTCTCAATTTCTCTTCCAAAATATGAAGTTCACAATTTTAATACTTCAATATTAAGTGGATATTCATGAATAGGGTAAAAGTTCTCCGAGGTTCAACAAACTGTCATGTATCAATTTGACAAACTTATGCAATTATCAAAAATCAGTTCATTTAACATTGCTGTCGATGAACTATGAGAAGCTGTATTTTCTTAAACCTCCTTCATCGTTAACAATGTACTTCATTGAACGTGTATGAAACATTTTTTTTTTTTTTTTTGAACAATCACGATTGCTTATTTGCTTTTCTCTCTCTTGACGGAAAAAAAAAACATCATGCTGGTGAATATTAAGTTTTGAGTCCGAAAAAACTCTGCCTTTGGTGCTGTCAATGAAATGTACTAGAGCAGATAGGAATAAAACTTTCTGATAGGGTATAAACGTTACTAATTAAATTTATGAGCAATGAAAAGCAATATTATTTCAAATACTTACTGTTTAAATAATGAATTGAAAATATTACTGTTATCGTTTGTATTTTATTCATAAAGTATTTGAACACGATGGATGGACAATATTTTTTGTCGAATTGGGAGAGGGGTGTCATGATCCCCCTGAACCTCCCACTGCACACACTCACCCCTACTCATCACCGCCCAGGTTCGGAGATTTGTTATCTCCCGGATGCTGTTTTTACCCGACTACGGCAAAGCCTGAAGGAAGGGTTATGTTTTTAGCAGTCTGGCTATGTTTGTGGTTAAAGATGTTCCACCGTAACTCCTAAACTATTCATTCGATTTTGATGAATGAGGTGCCAATTGATGCGCTTTCAAGTCTCAAATGTCATAGGCTACTTTTTACTAAAATTTAACAAGAGGAAATATCTATTATTCCTAGACAAGCACCGATTTTAACCGATATTTTCGTATCTAAGTGTTTTAGTTCGAACAATAGTCGCAATCAACAATGAATTTCCAGTTTAAGGCTGACCTAGATTTTAGCATGAAATTATTGTTATGTACATTTAATTTTGTAATTTATATTCATTTGCTAATGCACAGTGGAGTAAAATAAAAAAGGTTTAAAAACCTGTAACCCGACTACAAAAAAGCTCTAAAAAGTAAGAAATAACAAGTTTAAAAAACTATAACCCGACTACAAAAAAAAAGCACCGAAAGGTAAGAAACAAGGTAGGTGCTATTTAATATCATCGTCTTATTAAATAAAACAAGACGTTTGATATCTTAGCTATACCTGTTTATTTAGTTCTACGACTTGAACCCTCTGCAAGTTCCACATTAACAACATAATTCAATGCAAATGCTCTAGTCGTGCGTTGTCAACTACAGAAAAACAATTTGATAGAATAACATTATAACCTAATTTACCATTTTTGTGTATATATATATAGATAGATCAAACTAATATGTTTTCTTGTGTATCAAGTTTAAATGCTTGCTTTCTGTAGTTGACAACGCACGACTACAGCATTTGAATTGAATTATGTTGTTACTGTGGAAGTTGCAGAGGGTTCAAGTCGTAGAACTAAATAAACAGATATAGCTAAGATATCAAACGTCTTGTTTTATTTAATAAGACGATGGTATTAAATAGCACCTACCTTGTTTCTTACCTATCAGTGTTTTTTTTTTTTTTTTTTTGTAGTCGGGTTATAGTTTTTTAAACTTGTTATTATTGTCTAAAAAGGATCGTCTAAAGTCGGTTCCGGAGGACAGGGCTCATTTGTAGAAATAATGAACCCAAGGAGGTAGTGTCCTCCGACTCAGGATTGCAAAAAACAAGATTTGAATTCAAAATGTCAGGAGGAGGGGGGGGTCAAATGTAAATTGAAATGAAAACCAAAGAAATAAAAGTGCGGATATATTTCCTTTTTTTACTAATAAATAAAAACTCGACGTACACTATTTGATGGAAGTTAACTTTTAAAAACCAAAAAACAAGAGTGAATAACTCAAACATTTATTAAAAGAGGAGGCACGATATACTCATAAGAGTTTAAGTTGTAAAATTGCTAAGATACGAATTGTTGGCGGGTGTAATTAAATTAACCAACTCAAACAAACTAAAATTATTAAAAGGACAAAAGAAAGAAGCGTAAAGTACATGTTAATATGCAAATGCCACAAACAAAGTGTGAATCATAAAAAAGAACAAAATGTGTAATGTTTACCACATAAAACATACTGCCTTACACAATTCATAATTAACTTAAGCACAAAAAAAATGTATTTCCGGCAATAATTTTTGCAAGAAGTCAGATGTTGATACCACATACGTACACATTTTTGAGAAGCAGCCAGAATGCTCGCGCACGTTGATCTGCGTAAAGTTCGTTTTCAACATGAGCTTGAAGTCAGTCACCAGCGAAAATATTGCATTTCTATTTCGGGTGGGACACATGCCATGATCCATTAGTTTCACCGCTAGCTTTTCGCCAGGACAAACACTACCATTGGAAAAAATGTGCCAAGTTGAGGGTGATCCCTCTTTGGCAGAGATCGGCTTGTCTCTTTGGCGACGTTGCAATAAATTCTTAGCAGCAATCAATTGTTCAAACAAATCATCAACCCATTCGTCAAAAGTCACAGGTTAGCAGTTAGTTTACTCTTACTTTGTTTTCCCTTGGGTTGAAAAACCGTTCAACAAATGCTCACTAAAAAAAATTCTGGCTTTGTTCCCTGGAGAAAATTATGCTAAGCCGCTACTGGAGGCAAGGATAGGAATTTTTGGAATTTTATTAGATACCAACTTTGATCACTCCCCCCCCCCCCTATTATATAAATTTAAAAATACCGTGAAATTTTGATTAATTCTTAAATTATATCATCAGGAATTGAGATGATCATGGTATCCTTTTTACAAAGGGCTTTACGATTTGAAAGAAAAAATCCTGCTTTTGGCACTTACGATTAAAATTCACGTCAATATTCTCTTTGTTTTTAAGTGACAACTAATGATTAATAGAAGTGTCCTTCTCTGTTCTGACTCAAGTTATAATATAGTTCTAGCATATAATACTGGAACTAACCCAACAAAGCAAAAATAATTTTATTTATTTTGATTTATTTTATTCACTTATTTGTAACTCATGAAATTTAAATTGCATATAAACCGGTTTCATATTGGTTTCTTTCTTTATGCCTCCCTTCTTGATCATGTGCTATAAAAAAAACTCTTAATTTTATGTTTCTAAGGAGAAAATACCACGTTCGCAACTAGTACCACAATGAAACACACGTAGGGAGGCGAATGTGAAATAAGTTAGATTAAGCATCTTTTTTTAAATGAACAAATTGAAAATTTGTTTAGAAAAGTACATAAAGGGAAGACAATTTTTGGCATTGTTTTTATTTTTTGCGGTAAAATTACCAACAGAAAAAAAGAAATTTCACTTTTTATATTCTTTTTCGTGGGGCAAGTGAAAAGAAAATATTTTTCTGATAAAATGTCTTCTGTTTGATTAATAAAAATATTATCGATCAACTAAATAAGAAACTAAAATAATGAATAATTTAATGAATGAATGATAAACAATAAAACGAATTCATAATTCATTAATGAATACATGATCAAAGAAATAAGAGAATAAAAAAGGTAAATAACTAAGTAAAACACCAATGAAGGAGTGTAAATGAATAACTTAATTAATGAATACATTAGAAATTTAGTAAATAAATGAATTAGTAAAGGAATGAACTATTTCACTTTGTCCAGCGTGTACCTAACAAATTGTATCAAACATTCAAAATCAAAACATGTCTAATATTAACTGAAACAAGTACTTCACTGGTCACTGTCAATAGTTCTCAACTGATACATAAAATGTTAATTTTAAAAAATGCATCACTTTATTATAGCAAAAATTATTTTTGATAAACCACAAAATATTGCAGTTTTTGTATCAAATTTCAACAATGACTTGTATAATAAAAAACCTTGATCTTTAGAGTTATTTTTTTTTTTACTAGAATCAACTACGTGTTTAAGAACACATTGAATTGCTTTCTATCTAACAATATTTTCTGACTAAAAATATTTATGGCCCCTCTATTTCACATTGCCTAGCATTCTTCTGCTATGTGGTAGAACTAACTCAGTACTGCCCGAATTATTTTTTTAAAAAAATATGGAACTTGATTCGGTTCTAACATCATAGAGTGAAATTAAATAGAGCTGCAGTTATACGGTTTCGTATGTTTTTATCCTACTTTTTTTTAACCTTCTTGTGGCACCATATAGCATAAATTTTTAATTTAATATTTTTAAGTGAAAAATATGTGTAAAAAAAGCTGTCGAAAACTTTATACAATCAATGAAGTTAAAAATGCAATACAACGTGTCCAAAATTACAAATAAAATATTAAAAAAAGAGTTTGAAAACTCTAGCAAATAGCTATTTCGGGGCTTCATTTGTAATAGCCCCGAAATAGCTATTTTCTAGAGTTTTCAAACTCTTTTTTAATATTTTATTTGTACTTTTGGACACGTTGTCTTGTATTTTTTACTTCAGAATAATATGTGTCTTTCGATGTTTCCACAGCACCGGTAGGGTTGAAAACCCCTTCTAACTATTTCAAACTGTTTCTGCCGAACATGAAACTGTCACTTGATACGATTGAGCCAATCAAGAAGTCATCAGCTGATTTATCAGCTGTCTGCGAATGAAGTATCAAGGACCATTCCTTCTTATCATCTGTTGAATGAGGGATTTGTAATGCTGTTTTAACTGATACTTCTACGAATAGTCAAATTTCCTATCGCAGGCTGATGAATGAGCGATCTTTTTTTTTTTTTAAATCATGTTGCTTTTCTGCAGAGAAACTTTCATGACATCATTATGAGTTAAAATTCTTCTCTTGCCTTCGGCCTGAAGCCAAAATGGGCGTGTTTGAAAGTGGGCACATCTGTTTTGACGTCCTGATCATCAGCATTATCTGAAAACATATGAGCTAACTTTTGCTACGTCATGTTCTTATATCCTATTTCCTGTCCCTCTGATGAATGGGTGCTACTTTACTTTCCAATGTTATCACTATTTTTGAAATTATTACAAAAAATTAAGATGTGATTGCTGTGTTATCGATTAACACATTGCATTGCTGATAAACACTAAGAGATAAGAATACCTCACAGCGCTTTCCGTAACACCATCTAGGAATCAGACAACAGAGACGTATATTTTGAAAATCTAATCATCTATACCAGTGGTTCTCAACGGGGGCGGTACCGCCCCCCTGTGGGCGGTGGGAAGATGCTGAGGGGCGGTGAACATATTTTGGGCAGTAAGGGGGCGGTGGGTATATTTTGGGCGATAGGGGGGCGGTGGGAAAATTTGGGAGTCAGAGGATAATAAATGTATTGGAATGTATTTTAATTGTAATAATCAAAATTAAATTTTGCATTAAATCAAGAATCCAACTTGAATTATTTGTGTATAAAATAAACTTATGCACTCTGGAATCTTTAAAAGAGACTCTTTCATTTTGAAATAGGATAAATCAGCGTCAAAAGTTATTTTTAACTCACTCGTATATTAAAATTTTTATTTCCTGCGTGATCTCTCTGATACTACCTATTACAAAATAAAGCGGTTCGTTTCCCCTTCAAGGTCAGTCGCCATCTCTCTGCGGTCCAGCTTTACCTAATAAAGAACTGTTACAATAAATCGCAGTTGCAATCAAGGTTTCATGGTTTATCTAATAATAGCCAATTTGGTTAATTTTGATCACACGTAGCTACACTGTAAAAAAAAATCCGGAAACGTTTCTGAGTATGTCGGGCAGATGCGGTTCATGTTATTTTCAGAAACGTTTCTGAGTATGTCGGAATCCTCTTTCTGTTATTTTCAGAAACGTTTCTGAGTATGTCGGAAACCTCTTTCCGTCATTTTCAGAAACGTTTCTGAGTATGTCGGAAGCCCCTTTCTGTTCTTTTCAGAAACGTTTTTGAGTATTTCATGCAGCTGCGGTTCATGAAATATTCAGAAAGGTATCTGAGTATTTCAGAAAGCTTTCTCAGTATTTCAGAAACCTCTGAAATTTTCAAAAATGTTTTCAAATGTTTCGAAATCCTTTTTTCTGTTACTCTTTTTTTTTATATAATCATCTGTATTATAATGATTCTGTTTTTTTTTTTCTTACCGCTGAGATTTGTAATATTTCATTTTAAAAAGCAAATAAAAAATAATTCAATAAAATACTTTTATAATTGTGTAAAAATACAGAATTTTTATTATTTATGAATTTTATTATGTTTTTTAATCCACCAGTTGTTTTGTTATTTGTAAAAGTTGAGGTTCATAAAAATAGAGTTATAACATAAGAAACTGGAGGATTAAAAAAAAATAATAATAATTTTGTGTTGTCACACCATTATTAAAGTATTTTATTAATTTATTTTTTGTTTTCTTTTTGGAATGAAATATCGCTCATCTCAGCGGTGAAAAAATTAATTAAACTTATTGAAGTCTGCGACATGAGATTTGTATTAAAAAAAGTTACAGAGAAAGGATTCCAAGATGTTCGAAAACGTTTTTGAAAATTTCAGAGAGAATTCTAGCATACTCAAGAACTCTTTTTGAAAATTTCATAAACCGCAGCGGCACAATATACACTCAAATGTTTTTGAAAATTATACAAAGAGGATTTCAAAATACTAAGAAATGTTTTTTGAAATTACAGAAAGCAGATTCCGAAGTACACAGAAACGCTGTGTAAAATTACAGAAAGTAGATTCCGAAACACTCAGAAGTATCTCAGAAATGTTTTTAAAAATATCATGAACTGCAGCTGCCCTATATATTTAGAATTGATATTTTTGACAATGTACGGCACTTCCTTTTTTGTGTGGTAAACATTTTAGAACGTACATATGTAGTACAATAAGCGTTTGTGCCACAAGTAATGGCTAAAAAATATTTCAGTGAATTCGAAATTATATATTATTGACATTCAAAAAGTATATAATAGCCAAGGAATGTATCAATATTAATATTCAGGAATAGTGACATGTTGGAATAGTAACAGGTGCAACTTCAGTCTGAAAGGATATTTTCATATCCTTTATTCATTAAACAATATAAACTAGACCACCATTTCAAAGTTTGGGGGGGGGGGGCAAAAGGTATGTGCTCTATGTATTTTGCAGAACAAAAGCATCAAATTACAAGCATAAATGCATAATAAAAAGCAGTAAATTTAAAATCTAGGGGGAACGATTCCCCCCCCCCCTCTTCCCCCAAGTCCCAAAACTAAAAGCCTGAAGCTAAACGCAAAAAATCTTAAAAAATAAAAATGTTTTCTTACTTTTCATTTTTAAATGAAATATTCCATAATACATCGATGAATGTCCATTCATAAATAGCACACAATCCTTAAGTAATTGCTGCTCGAATAATGTTCCACTCTTGTTCAGAGCGTTTTTAAGAGTACAGAAAATGACACACTATTAAAATATTCTAACACTCACTCGAATTATTCTTCCGCGCAACAAAAAATTACTCATTTGAATGAAGTCTTGTGTCATACGGGAATTCCCCAAGCGCGCAGAGCAGGAACGATGTAGTGACGTCAATACCAGAATAAGATATATTTTTATTAATCGGTTCTTCTTATGCTCAACATGCATAAAGAATGAAAGATTGCAGCAACTCACAAACAAATTTTATCACAAAAAATATTGGAATACTGTCAATGAATTTTCAGAATCGACAGTCCGAATTTGCAGAATGAGGAAAATGTTTTGGAGGTCCCAGCGACCTCCCATGACCCTGGGAGAGCTCCTGATCTTATTATCATTAATATTTTTAACTAATTCGCTTAATTTTAACTAGAAAAATTTCTCAAAGCTCAGAATAAAAACAAGTTTTGATTATGTCAATACAAGTCCCGAGGAAAAAAAAGGTTGAGGCACAGCAAAAACTTTATACACTTTGAAAGAAAATAAATCTAATTCTAAGCAATGAATAGCACTTACCGGCTTCTGGAACAAAAAAAATAATCCAAACCTCTTCGCGTTGTATCGTAATAATCTATACTTGTTACACACTCTGATAATCCCGTTGAAGTACGCATTGAAGATTTAGTTTTCGTATTAATTTTATATGTCACCAAAACGAAGCAAATACCATTCGTACATTCCTTGCTTGTATTAAATTCCTCACGGATTAACAGTTCCCATCATATCCGATTTTATACCGAGC
The DNA here is from genome assembly GCA_038373865.1 of Uloborus plumipes. Taxonomy (NCBI): domain Eukaryota; kingdom Metazoa; phylum Arthropoda; class Arachnida; order Araneae; family Uloboridae; genus Uloborus; species Uloborus plumipes. The sequence goes on from JAXGGA010001387.1 coordinate 42,583, forward strand.
AAGATTAAATATACACAAGCTGAAATGCGAACACATTAATATGGCGCCGTTTCCGGTTTCAATCTTCTCCCGAACCTCAATTTTGCTCGTTGCGCATTGAGCTACGCAACTTCCTCTTAGGTATTTTGTATACTCGGAAACGTTTCCGACTATTTCGGAGAGCTGGTTTCAGACGGATGTTTCCGTCATATTCAGAAACGTTTATCTTATTTTCAGAAACGTTTCCGAAATTTTTTACAGTGTAGATAAACTTCAAAAGCATTAGCCACACCATCCTTTGTTTATTTTTCAGCCGAACTGTTGATTGATTATTTTTACCACAGCAATGTTATTTCTAACAGCTGTAAAAAAATTTAATAAAGCCTTTTTTTTTTCAGTAATTATCATGCATGTAAAAATACCGTCCTGCATCTGCAGGTGAAAATGGGGTCAATCCATGTCAAATCACCCAGGAAAACGGGATTTTGTAACCCATGTCCTCGGATTTTGATAAAACTTGGTGTATTTAATATTTTTATGGTGGTAAGTAACCATATGAATTCTTTTGCCCATATGTGATCTGGTTTTTGTTTTACAGGTCGTCAAACTTTTCAAAAAATCGCATTTTCTGTCAACCGCTAAGCCTAATCTGCATGTATACGTATCTCTTCAGTAAATTGTGACGGGTGCAGAAATCTTTCAATATTTCCAAAAATTCTCAGATATGTTGCTGAAAGTATGAGGATTTAATAAAAAAATACTTGAAATTTATATAATATAATTTTGTTTGAATAAAATTTGAATAAACTACGACAAGCATTTTTTTTCTTGTGCAAAACATGAGGTTACTTAAGTGGCATTTCACGAAAAGGCGGAGGTCCTATTCAATAATGGAAGCATTCGAAATGAGCCTGAAGGTGTGTTCTATCATTGCCAAGAATAAAATTAGTGGTTTTTTTCGTTTTCTTGTTGCTGTTGCACAATATACACATTTCAGTATCAAAATTTTTGAAAAAAAGTTCTAGTCATTTTCCTAACCTAAATTTCACTGAAAAGCAAACATACCTTTATTTTTAAGTGTATTTACAGCCCTATTATGCTACTTAAAAATCATCTTAATCCCTTATTAAGCAGAAAGGAAAGTGAGAAATAATTTGTGACTCCCAAATTCAGTTGTCAAGTTCAGCAAAATATCAGATGCAGAAAAAAGATGTGCAAAACATGAATTCACTTTAGTAGCTTTTTATGAAGAGGCGGAGGTCATATTCAATATTAGAAGCATTCGAAATAAACCTAAAGGTGTGTTCTATCATTGCAAAGAACAGAATTAGTGGCTTTTTTCTTTTTTTTTTTTTTGCTATTGCACAATATATACATTTCAGGACCAACATTTTTGAAAAAAGTTCTAGTCATTTCCTAACTTAATTTTCAATATTTTTTGTGTAAAAGAAGCATAGCTCATGCTTTTGTAGCATAAAAACGTATTATATTTATTTTTAATGATTTATAATTGTATTGAATGTGCGAAGAAGAGATAGGATAGCACAATCTTTGAAGAAAAAATAACAATGAAAAATATGAGTTTCCGAATATTATCGGATTGTTTGTCTTTGAAGTGTTTGTGTGATCCTGTTTTTAGCAAATTTAAGGAATATACTGTTTGATATTTTAACGCTCGACCTTCCTTGCATTTACGACGTCGGACAGTACTTGTTGAAGTCACGTTATCATGAAATATTCGGAATACTTATTTTGTACATATTCAATCTCCTTTTGAAGAGAATAGTAACATCTTCCAGAATCTTATGTTACAGACCGTTTGACGTAGTTATTTCATCTAACATCTTACCATTTCTTGGTTATAGTAAAGATAATAGTCCTTTCTTAGGTAAAAGATAGTCTTGCTTCAAGTCCAGCATAGTCACTTACTTGAAAATTTTCAATTTTTTTCTTTTAAACTCCAATAGCAAGTGTCGAAAGCTGTATTTGCTCTTAACTGGATGCTGAAATTTCTAGTTTATTTTTATTGAATTATGACTGTCCGGGGCTCTAGCTTTTTAATTATCTCCTATTATTATTTATCAGCGCAAACCAACCTTCCTGATAAGCGAATCCAATGAAAAACAAACAAACCAAAACAGAAAACCCACTCGCATTCTTTATCCCTCTTATCACTATGACCCATATTTTGCTAAAATAAGAAGAGACCTGATACATGCGCAAATGCAAGGAAGGTTGAGCGTTAAAATATCAAACAGTATATTCCTTAAATTTGCTGAAAACAGGATCACACAAACACTTCAAAGACAAACAATCCGATAATATTCAGAAACTCACATTTTTAATTATTGTTTTTACTTTAAAGATTGTGCTATCCTATCTCTTCTTCGCACATTCAATACAATTATAATTCATTAAAACTAAATATAATACGTTTTTATGCTACAAAAGCATGCACAATGCTTCTTTTACGCAAAAAATATTGAAAATTAAGTTAGGAAAATGACTAGAACTTTTTTCAAAAATGTTGGTACTGAAATGTGTATATTGTGCAATAGCAACAAGAAAACGAAAAAAAGCCACTAATTTTATTCTTTGCAATGATAGAACACACCTTTAGGTTTATTTCGAATGCTTCTATTATTGAATATGACCTCCGCCTCTTCATAAAAAGCTACTAAAGTAAATTCATGTTTTGCACATCTTTTTTCTGCATCTGATATTTTGCTGAACTTAACAACTGAATTTGGGAGTCATAAATTATTTCTAACTTTTCTTTCTGCTTAATAAGGGATTAAGATGATTTTTAAGTAGCATAATAGGGCTGTAAATACACATAAAAATAAAGGTATGTTTGCTTTTCAGTGAAATTTAGGTTAGGAAAATGACTAGAACTTTTTTTCAAAAATTTTGATACTGAAATGTGTATATTGTGCAACAGCAACAAGAAAACGAAAAAAACCACTAATTTTATTCTTGGCAATGATAGAACACACCTTCAGGCTCATTTCGAATGCTTCCATTATTGAATAGGACCTCCGCCTTTTCGTGAAATGCCACTTAAGTAACCTCATGTTTTGCACAAGAAAAAAAATTCTTGTCGTAGTTTATTCAAATTTTATTCAAACAAAATTATATTATATAAATTTCAAGTATTTTTTTATTAAATCCTCATACTTTCAGCAACATATCTGAGAATTTTTGGAAATATTGAAAGATTTCTGCACCCGTCACAATTTACTGAAGAGATACGTATACATGCAGATTAGGCTTAGCGGTTGACAGAAAATGCAATTTTTTGAAAAGTTTGACGACCTGTAAAACAAAAACCAGATCACATATGGGCAAAAGAATTCATATGGTTACTTACCACCATTAAAATATTAAATACACCAAGTTTTATCAAAATCCGAGGACATGGGTTACATGACCGGGTGAACTGACGTGGAATGACCCAATGGTCAAACCCTAGCAGCATCATCTCATCGGCCGATGATCGGCCATTCATCGAAACCCGATGAAACTCTCATCGGCCGATCATCCAATATGTCTCATCGGCCAAGCAGAATCCGAGCAGCAAAATCCGATGAGAATACAATGAGATTTGGAGCAATTTACGAGCAGAACAGTCCCGTGCCGAGGAATTACATCGGGAAACTTGATCGGAAGGATATCGTTTTCCGATGGAATATAGCTCATCTTATTTTCATCGGGAAAAATGATCGGAAGGATATCGCTTTCCGATGAAAATTAGCTCATCGAAAACCGTGCTCGGATACTGATCGGAACGATGTCATCGTGCGTTACAGGATCAGTTTACGAGGAGTTTTTTGATCGGCCGAGCAAAATCCGATGAGTTGATGCTACCTGGGAATTAAGCTTTCAAGTTTCAGTCGCCTGTTTAAAATGTTGCCAAACGAAACTGGTTTTTATACTAAACAATTCCTCGTTTAAGGATACCATATTTCAATGTCTATATTAATGGGGGAATCAAAACACTGCAAAAAAGATTCACAACCGCATTTGAGTATCTCCCACAAATAGCGTTTTAGGCAGAACATTAAACGTCATTGATTTTGTGCAATGAGTTACCGCCCGTAAGCCAGGGCTGAGGCAGAACTGTAGCAAATGCACCCACAGCTCGATCATATAGCATCCTAAGACTGCAGTTTCGCCCTTATTATGGGCTCCTTTTTTATCTACCAGTTTGTTGGCTATCTTAGCTACAATAAGTGGAGCCCATAATAAGGGCGAAACTGCAGTCTTAGGATGCTATATGATCGAGCTGTGGGTGCATTTGCTACAGTCATTGATTTTGTTTTTTGTTTTTTAACTTTCTTAATTTTCTTTTACCATGTTCTCATAAATTAGTTTAGTACCTATGAGAAAGTAAGTCTACCCTAAAGATATCCTAAATATCTCGATGGTCCGGGGTATTCGTGCAGTTTGGCCATTTTCCTTGGTTTGGTTATTTTCTTAAATTTTTAACTGGCAATCGTATTTGCAATGCTTAGAGTGCCCGCTCAGTGATGCTCACGTTTTTGCCAACATTTTCCCTCTTTGCACAAAGACTTCTCTGAGCGTTTTGAGGATATTTTGTTTTTGAACGTTCCTCAATGGGTCATGAGCCCTTTTAAAAATATTGAGACAGCAGATGTTCAGTATCAGTAAGAATTGGTGGAACTTTTAGCCACTGAAACTTGAAGAGCTGGTTTCCAGAATGTTAACAATCTTACAGGATTTTGGCTGCAAGGAGACATTAGTAGCCTTTATCCTGGACTGTGATATATCGCCAAAAATTTTTTAATCGTCTTCCCCTCTTCCTACCTCGTTGAATGTGGATTCAGTGTTGTCACCGACCCAGTTACAAAACAGAGAAATGGACTTCAAATCGTCCTGAGAGGAGGCTTGCGCCTTAACCTTAAAAAAAAAAAAAATTTATTGCATCTAATTGTTTCCTTCATTTTTTGAACAAAATTTTTTTGCTTGTTAATTTCTATTTTATTTCATTTTGTTTTGTTATTATTCTTTTAAAAATGAAATATTTTTAATTATAGATTTGTTTTTTATTTCTACATTCGTCATTTTAATTCTAATAATGAATAATTAGGAAACAAAATTCGTGTTTAACCCTTTTGTAAAATTCTGGAAGGAAATTATTTTAAACTTTAAACCTCTTTTCGCACACCCCCTTACCTTTAATAGAAAGGGGGCGTTGGAAAAAATTTTAATCGTAAAGGGGGCGTTAGCCGTAAAAAGGTTGAGAACCACTGATCTATACTATCTTTATGTAAGCTAACATTTGCTACGTCATACACTTATACGCTGCATCCAAGCCCTCTGATCAATGGGCGGTTCTTTTTTCCTCAATTTTGATGTTATTTTTTAATAGAATACCAGATACCTATGGTATTATCAATTTAGTGATCATGTGACGGATTTTACAAAGAATGACATGTTAAACCTTTGTTTAGCAATTGCTCCACTTACGGCGGAAAACTATGGCAAGTGGGCAATCTCCAAAGGTTAGGCAGAGCATTGAAGGGGAAGGACAGTCTCTAATACCCTGCACCAGAGGTTATTTGACCCATACACAAGCAGATACACAAGCAGATACTGACCTATACACAAGCAGATACTCCGCGCGTACTCGTAGGTGCTTCGTGAGATCAAGCTACGAACTCAGAATTCTCCAATTTCGAGTCTCCTATTCAACTAAGCTACCTGCTGCCCTGTCAATGCAGACAGAAGTAATTACCTAAATTGATGACCACTTGGTGATGTATTTTCCAACTTTGAATTGCCAATTTTTCGTCAACTTAGTTATAGGCCTCCAAGCTTGTGGTCTAAGTTTTTTTTTTCTTTTTTAATTTAGAGAAATCTAGTGTCAGTTAGCGAGATTCCCGTAGAATCAAAGTTCAAATTATTAATTTTTAATTGCTATATTTTTTCTGAATAATTGTGAACTTTATTGGCCAATTTTGGGGTTATATTTTACAGATCGGTTATACTGCATCTCAAATCCACTTGTTAGAAATCCCAGCTGTATATTTTATAGGATGTTTGTTAACTGTACAACATTGCGTTCTTTTCAAAACATCATATGGAAAAATCTCCAGTATTACCATTTTCTTAAGAAAAAGGCCTATTTCTGTTCCTCTAATAAGAAATTACAAATTTTAAAAACGACCAAATCACCTAGCAAAATTTCATTGAAATGTTTTTAACACTTATTAAAGATGCTGCCCTTACCTTTGGTTTACCTAGCTTTTGCCGGATTACCAGATTGTTGCTTGTTTTTTAGCATAAAATTTAAATGGCCAATAATTATAAGGGAGTTATAATCTATGCATTTACCCTCTCGAACTCGAGTAGCACGAGCTCTTCGTACTGCCGCTATCGCTTGCCTCTACTTATTTGTTTCTTTCCCAGTTTGGTATACAGAGAGCGCTGCTGTGTTCTGAATCAGTTTGCAGCTGTAAACATAATTGTTACTAAGAGTTTTGAATCATCAGAGAAAAGTAAGAATACGGTGATTTTATAGTCAAGTGTAGGCCGACTGTACTAACTTTCTCCACATAGTACAACTTACAACAATGTATATTTATATACATTGTTGTTGTTTCTAATACCACTCGGGTATCCGAGCCCGAGTAGATGAAATCTGCTCGATTTAAGGCAGGAAAGATACGGCTTCCGTTTTTAAGAGCACCTTTTAGGTGGAAGACCGATTTAAGCTCAACACACATGCCATATGGACCCATTCATAGGGTAGGCATCCATTCATAACTCACTTTCACACACAGAAAGGACAATGACAGGAGAGAGAGAAAGTACGCCCATGCCTCTGCCGGGACTCGAACCCGGGGTCACCGCATCACGGTCAGACGTCGCTGACCACTAGACGAGGTGGCCGGCTTATACATTGTTGTAAGTTGTAACACAACCAACTTGAACTGAGTTGGGGGAATTTTTATTATTACAGATTCTTAGCAGTTATATTTCTGGTTAAGTTGGGTTTTTCTATTTACTGCAATACACTAAAGACCAACAAAGCAATTACTTCAAGGTCTATGAGATGAAAAATGATGAAAGGGACATGAAGTGTCAAATCATTAGTTTCTCGAAAATCGGGTGCCAAAGTGCACAACATCGATAAAAATCACACCTGTATACCAAATTTACTGTTTATATGTATAGATATTTCATTTTGTTTCGCCATTTTTATTTACTTAACGATTTAGACGAATCCGTTCAAATATTTTCAAAAGCATAAATCGTGCCTCGGTTATTTTCATTGTTCTTCTGAACGCTTAGTATTGAGATTTTTTTTTAATTTATTTTCTCATTAATGAATGCATTGTTTAATCCCCTTTCCTGAACGAATCTCTTTTAGAGCAATCACAAATTGCTTTTTATCACTTCATCTTTTTCTTTTATTTTCCTTTGATTTTTCAGGCTACCATAATGACAAAAATGAGTCTACCTTATTGTTTTTCACATTTACTCAAAGAGACTAATTTTTGTCATGACTGCAAATTGTCTGTTGATTACGTTCATTCAAGGCTTAACTTAAGCAGATTTTTCATTAAAAAAAGCGTTTTGGGGGTAAAATTACGTTCTTTGGGAAAAAACATTAATTACTTAGAAAACAAAGATTTATCTAAATATTTATTTTTCTAATATTCAATAATATCAACAGACATTCAATAAATGTTGTCCTTTAAATTGATTTTAAAATAAATACCAGAACTTTCCTTGATCTCTCTCTGTACAGTGAATTTTAAAAAATTGTACTCAAAACAGCTTTTTCAAAGTTAAATAAGTATTTTTTCTTTCAAATCTTGGGTTTTGATTTGACTGTGTTGCTTTTTCATGTTATGTTCTGCAACACTAACCCTTCTTCTCTTTCAAATCCCGAGAGTCAAAACAATTGGAAAATATTTTCACAAAGATTGAACAACACATTTTAAAGGAGGAGGGGATTTGTTCTTGAAATGAAAAACACATCTTTTATTATTGTTGTGTAGTAATTACTGTAAATAAACCGATGTGATGTTATGTTTTATAGTAAAACCTATTTTAAAACTTTTGTGGTTAAAAAATGCTTTTCAAATGTTACTTTTAGAAAACGATCACTAGAGAAGAAACTGGAACTTGGACTTCATCCAAGTAAATAAAAAAACAGCACTTCTTAGTAAATAAAGATGTTTGTTTATATTTCCTTTTTGATTTCATCTCCCAAAAATAATCATCAGGAGTGCTTTCTTAGATGTACGATAAAGGATAAAAGTCTTTATTATTACTATGATTTTTTTTTTCTAATTTGGCTTCTTGTAGTGTTTAGAAAAGAGGCAGTAAAGATAACTCCCTAATATTTAAACTAAAACCTTAACTTTCACAAGTTGTTTATTCTTCTATTAACAGTATTTGTTTTTTGAAATAAAATTTGAATTTTTCATTTTTAAAAGATGTTATCATTCATCTGCTGATATTATTAATTACTCAAAATAAAATTTAAATTTGGCATTTTTAAAAGATGTTAATTCATCGGCTGCTAGTTACGAGGATTACTGCTTGAAATAAAAGTTGAATTTTCATTTTTAAAGGAGGTTTATTAATCTGCTGATATTATTACTTGAAATAAAATTTCAATTTTTCATTTTTAACAGATGTTTATTCATCTGCTAATATAAATTACTTGAAATAAAATTTCAATTTTACATTGTTAGAGGGTATTTATTCATCTGCTGATATTATTTGTTGTTTGAAATACTTATTTGAATTTGTGTATAAATTAGTTGCCTTCTCGGTGATCAGCTCGCCCGTGGATTACGATCAATAATCAATAAATCTGAATTACTTTTACTTTTCTAGACGTTTATTTATTCATTCTTTCCTCAACAGAGTTGAAAACTGCTTTTTCTATGCTGGACAAGAATCAAGATGGACGAGTAAATCTCAGTGAAATGAAAATGATGCTGTCTAATTTAGGAATTAGGATAGAAGACTGTGTGGTTGAAGCCCTCATCAGTCAAGCAAGTGAAAGAGGTAAAGCATCTTTCTTGTATTTTAACAAATGAAATTTTATACCACTTTTCATTTGCTTTTTTTTCTGCAAATTAATAATTGACATTATGTGTCACAAATCGATAGGATAGCTTTAGCTGCCGTTTACTAATGATGTCACTGATTGAGAGCATGCTCTCTGTGAAATTTTGAGAGTTTGTGACTGGAGGGAGGGAGGTTATGAAAAGAAGTCTGACATCACTCGTTTTAGTTAAAACTAAAATTATTTACAATCATCTGATTAAATTGTTTATATTATTTTATGTATATTATCTTTCATCTTATGTTTATTTCAAGTACATAAAAATTCTGATAACATGGATTTTCTATTGTATTGTAAAACAGCGAAGTCAATTGAAGTTTAAATTCTAGTTAAAAGTTTAAATTTAAAAAAAATTGGTCTTTGCATTTTTAAGGAACAAAAGGCTGGTCATTTTCAAAAAATCCGACCAATCTTAAAAGAGAATAAATAATAACAAAATAAGGCAACTGCAGCAAAAGTAAGCATCAGCTAAACTTTGCATTTCTCTCACCCTCATTTTAATAAACATTGGCATGGGTATGATTTTTTTGAATAAACTTTCACCCAAGTATACATTTGCTGGTCGATATGCTTGAAGAATTGCAGATCAACACCTATTTAAAAACACATAGTTTGTTTTTTCTCGATGTAAACGTCAGTTTTCTTGTAGATGATGGTCTTGTCAGCGAAGAAGAATTCCTTGAATGGATGGCAAGTCAAGAAGAAATCGGCGGACAGGAAGATGACATTATGGAAGACTTATTAGCTGCATTTCGTGTCTTTGATAAAGATGGAAACGGGTACATCACAAAAGTAAGTTTTTCTTTTTTTTGAATTAAACATCTATCAATTAAGTATATATATATACTCGTATATATATATATATATATGTGTGTGTGTGTGTGTGTGTGTGTGTGTGTGTGTGTGTGTATTTAATGACTCATGATACTGACAACAAATTATTTTATTACTTTGTGATATGACTAAGCGAGATGGGGGTAAAAAAAAGAAGCAGTAGGGATCAAGATGCAGAATCACAGGCATTTTCCGTTTAAACAAAATTTCAGACTGAATGCAAATTTGAGCGATCGTATAAAGTGCTCTTCTGAAAAAGAGAACTATGAGTTGAACCTCTTTTGGGGGTAATAGGGAATTACATTAGGCCCTAAATTGAGTTAGGTTACTTTTGTATAGTGTGCAAACTCAAATCCGCTCTGCGCAATATATATTTATATATATTTCTTTTTTTACAGAACTCCCAAAAAGAGACAAACTTTGTGAACGCCATAATTCAACTTACCATAGGAATACTATATTTGGGTCATTCTATATAAAGTCAACAAATGGGCCGTGCCGCACCATTTTTGATTTTGATGATATATGGTAAGTAATATGCACCAATATTCTGGACCTCCAAACTGTTTCATTTTTTTCTCGAAAAAATTTTATTCTCGAGATATAGCCATTTTTTTGCTCCGCCGATGAGTAAAATTCAGCATTTTCGATCTTTTTTCTAACAGCTGTGGTAAATATACTTAAAGTGGTAGAAAGATCAAACATGGCTTATTTTGAAGCTAAAAGAATGAACTTTCATTTGTGCATAAAAAGAACCGGTTTGGGTTAAGCCTAAATATAAATTTTCTCGTGTCAATTTGCGGTTCAAAAAGTGCCGTTTTCGTCATTTCAAGCATGAAAAAATATATGAAGGACTGACAGTGAGGTTCTAATTTTTTTTTTCTCTTGCACCCAGTTATAGATACTAGAAGCACAGAAAAAAGTTAGATTATACCGGTAGTCTTTCATTATGAAAAAATTGCTTAAACTTGAGAAAAAATGAAAATTGGCCTTTTTCACTCCCCAAAAACAGCCTGTGGAACAGGTAGTAAAAATTTACAAATGCATGGAGTAAAAAGGTGTTACATTTTCCTTTAAAATGAAACAAAAACTGTCTTGTTATTCCAAGGCATTAAAGAGATATAAGCTTTCAAAATTTGAAAAAAAATGAAAAATATCCTTTTTCACTCCCCAAAAACGGCCTGTGGAACAGGTAGTAAGAATTTGAAAATGTATGGAGCAAGAAGGCATTACATTGAACTTTAAAAGGAAACGAAAACTGTCTTGTTATTCGAAGGCATTAAAGAGATATAATCCTTCTAAGTTAGATGATTATTATGAAAAAATACATTAAACGAGAAAAAATGAAAAATGGCCCTTTTCACTCCCCAAAAATAGCCTGTGGAACACTTAGTAAAAATTTGCAAATGCATGGAGGAGGAAGGCGCTACTTTGCCCTTTAAATCGAAACAAAAACTGTCTTGTTATTCTCAGGCATCAAAGAGATAAGGCCCTCTGAAAATTGAAAATACACCTTCCTCCTCCATGCATTTGCAAATTTTTACTAAGTGTTCCACAGGCTATTTTTGGGGAGTGAAAAGGGCCATTTTTCATTTTTTCTCAAGTTTAATGTATTTTTTCATAATAATCATCTAACTTAGAAGGCTTATATCTCTTTAATGCCTTCGAATAACAAGACAGTTTTCGTTTCCTTTTAAAGTTCAATGTAATGCCTTCTTGCTCCATACATTTTCAAATTCTTACTACCTGTTCCATAGGCCGTTTTTGGGGAGTGAAAAAGGATATTTTTCATTTTTTTTCAAAGTTTGAAAGCTTATATCTCTTTAATGCCTTGGAACAACAAGACAGTTTTTGTTTCATTTTAAAGGGCAATGTAACACCTTTTTACTCCATGCATTTGTAAATTTTTACTACCTGTTCCACAGGCCGTTTTTGGGGAGTGAAAAAGGCCAATTTTCATTTTTTCTCAAGTTTAAGCAATTTTTTCATAATGAAAGACTACCGGCATCATCTAACTTTTTTCTGTGCTTCTAGTACCTATAACTGGGTGCAAGAGAAAAAAAATTAGAACCCCACTGTCAGTCCTTCATATATTTTTTCATGCTTGAAATGACGAAAACGGCACTTTTTGAACCGCGAATTGACACGAGAAAATTTATATTTAGACTTAACCCAAACCTGTTTTTTTTATGCACAAATGAAAGTGCATTCTTTTAGCTTCAAAATAAGCCATGTTTGATCTTTCTACCACTTTAAGTAAATTTACCACAGCTGTTAGAAAAAAGATCAAAAATGCCGAATTTTACTCATCGGCGGAGCAAAAAAATGGCTATATCTCGAGAATAAAATTTTTTCGAGAAAAAAATAAAACAGTTTGGAGGTACATAATATTGGTGCATATTACCTACCAAGTATCATCAAAATTAAAAATGGTGCGGCACGAAAATTTCTGAAAATTTGTTGATTTTATATGGAATGACCCATTTACATCATCAATCTCAACTCGAACCATAAAAAATATGTGAAGTTTTAATCCAACGTTAAAGAATCACAAATATACAGGTATACTGCATACACGTGTTTCGGGGCTACAAGGAACCCCTTTTTCAATGCATAAAGTGTGAGCTTTAGGATGAAGAATCATCCGATAAAAGCTAGGATTAAGATGCTATATTTGTGCATCTTTAACGTTGGATTAAAACTTCACATCAATCGCACAGAAGTATTTATTTTTCTTCATAAAAAATATGTTTCGCAAATGATGTCATCTGAGCAGTAGCGTAGCAAAAAAAAAAAAAACTTTTCATTGAGATGAAGCGGGGGGGGGGGATCGGGTTATAAAGCAGAACACATCGACGACAGAAGTGACACATCTCAAATTTTGAAAATACATTCAAAAAGTTGGTTTAAAATCTAAATGTAATGATCTTTTTTGCTTTAAAACTGTCACCAACTTAGTTTACATAACTAACTGAAGCGTGGTAGCGTATATACGATATGATTTATAGTGACACATCATTGAAAGTTACATAATTTAGAATAAAAATGTGATAGCTTCTGCAATACCCTAATAATTCCGGCTGCAAAAACTAGCAAGTAAAAACGACATCATAGCTGTCACAGGTACGAATTTTCACTGAAATTCAGCCACCAATCACATTTAAGAATCAGTACTCTTCATTTTTCAATCTCAATTGGGAAGAAAAACATCAAAATGCTGTTAGTTTCTTTTGGTTGAAAAAAAACAAGCTATAGAAACACCCCAATAAATTGTGAAAATATTTCGAAAAGTTTTTATTGTAAGTAACTGATAAAGTATCATTCCGATAATCTATACCTTGAAAGCGCAATTATTATCGTCAAAAAGTTTCTTGTTATTTACATAGTATAATTGATATTTGATATCACCTGTATTTGAAGTAGTATAATAATCAGCGCAGTTCGATAAGACAGTAACTTCTTGGTCAACATATCAATAAAGTATGTACACAAAAAAACTGAAGTTCAAAAAAAATTTTGGTTCTGATTTTTTTTTTTTTTTTTTTTTTTTTTGAGTTGCGTTCCCAAAATGGCATCGCATTATTTTTGCATAGCATTTAGGATCATTCAATTGAAACCCGCAAGGACGTTCTCAAAGCGGGTGTCCAGGGACTCCTGCCCCCCCCCCCCAATCTTTTTTTGCGTAAATTTAATCACGTTTTTTGCTATGCACTCCAACATTTATTTTTAAAAAAATCACGAAACGTTAAACGTCAAACGCATAGTAAATGAAAAAGTCATTTAAGAAAACTAAAACTAAAAACACTGAATTAAAAATTAATCTTAAACACATTAAATGTATGGAAAAGATAATAACGAAAAGTAGCTGTCAGCGATTTTCTAACAAGCTCTTAATTTAAAGTACAAGTTTACTGCAACATCTCTATAGTTAAATATTGATTTCAAATGTCCTTAATGAAAAAAACTACTGTACCAAATATTATAAAAACTGTAACAGTTTACAGGATCTCATGGATTTATGTTTCCATCAAAATGAACATGTTCGAAATTAGGCTCCAATAACAGGGGGTGCCCATACCCCATAGCAAGGGCACGCCCCCCCCCCCCCACCCAACACTACAAAAACACTCAGATCAAGAACTTCCCTCCCAGAACCCGTTCTTCTTGAAAAGGTAAAAAATACCCCCCCCCCCCGCCGTTGAAAGTTTCAGTGGCACAGTCTACGACATGAGCCCCCCCCCCTCCCCCAGTAAGGCACTCCTGTCATCAAGAATGTTGCTGAATAAAATATCATTAAAATAATATACGAAAACATCGATTTTTAACATTTTCAATTGTTTCTAAAACGCATTACAAAGCCTTTGTAATGAAGTAGCCATGATTTTTTGAAAGTTAAGTAAAATCACATTACTGAGAAACAGTATTACAAACCCAAAGACAAATCAATAATGATTTCATTAGTAAACTTGATTTTACCTTGAGTAGTAAATTTGGTGCCTTCACCACCTCAGAGGCAGATTTGAGCAAAAGACCATCTTCTATGAAGTTGCGGGCTGGTGACACACACTGAACATGAAACCATTTTGAAGGGTAAACATTAAAAATTCTAACTTAACCTTTAATATTACGAACACAAGTTAAAAACTGTTTTTTCAAACAACACCCTGGCTTTCTCTAGCCGCCAACACACCCCTCTTTCCGCCCGTCACACTAAAGATATGTCTCCAGTTCTATTGCCAACGTCCATTCAAATTTCCATTCACGTTTTCCTTGCAAAGCGACCTGATGATCTGTGCCGGCAGCGCACTAGGATCCTTACATGCTTCATCATCAGTTTGGAGTGATATCGTAGTAATTTTACTGAATTAAAAATTGCGATGCATCGTGTGAATATATCTCTTCAAATTGAGGAGACATTCATGCATCCAGATTTGTATTATGTGTTGAATAAACTGAAAGAGGTGAAAGATCTTTTCTTTCATTGCAACAGAATTTTTCACACGAACTCCAACTTCTTCCCCTTTACTGAAAATCATACCGTAGTTTTCCTTTTATGGAAATTTTAAAACAGAAAGTTCATTAGAGAGACCCTCCTTCTTTATATTTCAAATACGGGAAATACAGATTAGTTGGTTTTCTTCTTATTGAACATCAGAAAAAAAATTTTACGGTCTTGACGAGGCAAAACTTTTTTGATTGGAAACATTAATATGCTTACTTCAAAATATGTAACAACGTTTCCTTTTATTAGGATGAACTCAAAATGGCTATGGATATTATCGGAGAACCTGTTACAGAAGTTCAACTCGAGGAAATGTTAAAAGCCACCGACATAGACCATGATGGGCGAATAAATTACGAAGGTGAGCATTTTCTAGAAAAATCACTCTTTTAAACAAACTTCCAAACAAGTTTACCTTTTTTTGTAAATTGCTTTTCACAAAAAATGTAGAATTCGACGTTTTTTCACCATCTAAGCTTCTTTGTATTGTATCTTCCTTTTTAACGTCCTTCGTGATAGTTTTTTAAAGAAAATCTCACCGGCTCAAACCGCCCTGCCGTCACCCGTTCTTATCGTATTCTATAGGCGATTCGAACCTCCCTTAATGAAAGCCCTGAACGACGTATTCAGGGCTTTACCCTCAATCACTGGAACTGATGACTAAAGCCTATTTCTGTATTTGGTTGAAAAGACTTTGAACGGAGATTTGTATGCCTGACTGAAGCACAAATCGGTTGGTGAATATAATTATTAGCGAACGCACTACAAACAGCGTACGATGTATGGGGCATACACAAATGTGGTGTTAAGTCGGTTTGTGTCGTTGAGATCTAGCGTAGCGTTTGTATCAAAAACTGATTGAGTCATTTTCGCGAGAGTCTTTTCAATCAATTTACTGTAGCACAAAGTAGATCCACTTTAAAGATAGGTCGACATAGAGCCACTATTATATAGGGCCCTTGGGCAACGCCTCTTAAGTACTAAGGAGCATAATAAAAAATAAGGAGTATAATAAAAATAGTATCCTAAATGCTAAGGAGCATTCTTAGTATTTAGGAGGCGTTGCTTTGGGTCGACGCATCCGCCATTTTGGATCTGAACGCGTATTTGCTTGGTTGGATTTTCTCGTTTCACATCGCCTTTCGGCGAAGTTTCATGCAAGCAATTATTGGCATGGAGAAATTATTAATTACATGAAACATAAAGCACACATTTTTTATAATGCGCCTTTGGTGCAACAAATTAAGCAAATTCTGCACTCCGCAGTGTTCGAACAATTTGAAGCTAACCCATCGCTGAAAGAGCTCGAAATTCTCATTTGGAAAAGCAAAAGGCAGATTCACTGAACCAATATAAATTTTCTCTGTCGTTTAAAGAGAGCAATCGTCCGCGATTCGCGTAAGAAAGCTTTTACCAAAAATTAAAAATAAAAGCTGATTTCATGTAAAATACCCACCAAATTCTTATTTATATCATTCTTTAACCCATTAATGCTTGAGCGTCCCTTTTTAGGGACGGTCCAAAAAAGGGTCTGAATTTCCCCAAAATGAACATTTCAACCAAATAATAGTGTTCAATTAGTACCTTGGTATTGTTTCAATTCGTTATTAACAGATTGCAGAACATAACCATTGTAAAGTGTGTTCTGTAGCAGTTTTAATATGATCTTTATCAAAAATTACATCGTTCACAATCTCAAGAAAAACAGCTAAGTTTTCAAAGTTATTCCCAGCTTTCCAGTTTATGTTAATTGCTGATTTTATTTCTTCTTATAAAATGTCTTTTTAAATATTATATCGTAGGCAGAAAAATTTTTTAGTAAAACAAGTATGTACCCTCTGGGGTCTATCGTAACTTTTAAGGGAATATTTTTCTTTCCTTAATAAAAAAATTACTTCTTACATATTTTTTAATTATTTTTCCTGTCCCTTAAACACTGTTTGTAACCAGTATACAAAATATCTTTGGGGAAAAAGGTCCGGCATTAATGGGTTAATCAACCGGGAAAAAAAAAATAGAAAGATTTAGGAGAACTTAGTTTAGAAGAACTTTTATTACATTTACCCCAGAATACAACATATATGGAATATAGATGAAAACACCTAAATAGCATAGTAAAAGTAACGTGGTAGGATAAATAAACAAATACATGGTTTTAGAAGCCTTCCTTGTGACAGATAAAACTAAAAAGCTATTGCTTTGTAACTGTAGACCAGTCGGAGAGGAAAGTATAGCATCACTAAACTTTAAAAAAACAAATAACTTCAGTGCCATCTTCAAACAGTAATAAATTCTACACCGTTGTTATTAATAGATGAACTTTCAGAATGGGTTACCTAGTCTTCACTCACTAACAGTTTTACTTCAAAAATTACTAAAAGTATGGTGTTACAGTTTATTTCTATTTACCTCAAATGACTTCATTGCCTAATCCAAGAACCTTGAATCATGTTGATTTTTCTCAATTTCACACAATTCACTTTTTTCTTGTTATAGTTTCTGTTCAAAGTACAACAAATTTTTATTTTTCCTACTTTCAGAATTTGTGAAAATCCTTCTGTGAAGTGATTCAGAAATTCTGTTATGCAAAAAGAAGAGGAGATCTTCAAAAATCTAGTTAGACTCATCTAGAGAGTCATCAATGAAGTGTCTCACACCAAGTAAAGAACAGTGAATTTCTATTGTAGAAAACTGAAAACTGAAAAACTTACGGATGGTTTATATGAAAATTGAGAACAGGAGAAAGTCTTTCATTTTCAGTTGATTTTGAAAAGTATTGATTTACGGACATGATACATGATCTCTATCGCTTGTATATAAACTACTTACTACGACTGTTGTGCAATACGTTTCTTGTTTGAAAGAACTGCATTTCTCGTCCTTTTCTGCGATACAATCTTTATGAAATCTGAAATGACCATGAAATAAACTGATTTCTTTATTGCAGTCACGAAAATAGAATGAAAAGAAAAACGTATCATAATACAAAAGTTTTTCAACTTAATTCAGTCTCGAAAATTTCAAGCTTCAGTTTAATTTTCCTTTATTTTTGCTCAATGTTTTAGCAGATATTTAACGATTCTTCTAGGAACAATGGTATTCCAAAAGAGCAAAGATTGAAGAGTCTCCATTAAAATATAGATGTACCTCTACAATATGCCTTTTAGTTTTACACATCTTCGAGCTTGTCTGTCACTGACATTGTAATGATACATTGATTGCAAAATATTTTCTTACAAAAGCTTAGTTGCTATTTATTTAAATTAGATTAACTAAAAGCCAAAACCAATTCAGTTGATTTATTTCTCATTATTGCACAAATGTGAGATGCGCCTGATCCCTTCATGCATCGTATTAGCTTTTATATCACTTTCACAACTCGGTCACGTGAAAAAGTTGACACCTGATTGGTGATTTTGGTGAGATTTCTCCACTAGTCGAAAACGATAAGAGAAATTCGAATGACAAGAGACCTGACCATCCACGGAATGCTTTAAAGTATGTACTTTAAAACGGTAAAACTATCTTCTAGGTTAAGGAAAGAATAATATTTATTTGAAAATATATTTTCACTCCGAAGTTCAACATTAAAAGAATAGCGTCACTGTATATAATTTGTTTGCTTTCAAAAGTTTTATATTTTATGATAAACTGTTTTCAAAATAGATTTTTTTTTTTTTTTTTGTAATCAACTTAATTTCTTACTTTCAATTTTCAGTAAGTATATTTGCAAATTCATTTGTATGTATCATAACCACTGCTTGGAAATCATTCTTAATTACAATCATTTTATTTGTATAGTATTTGATTTGTGGATCTTTGATTTTCTTAGGATTCAAAGCTGTTTTCTAACAGGTGATAAGTATTCATTTTCGATACTTTGTATCGTGAAAAACATTGTAATAATGCACTGGAACATAAAATAAATCATGTTTTTCCTCTCTGTGTGTTTGCGTATTTATCATAACACTTTACATGAATGATACAAATTTCATACAAAATTTGAACGCAATCGAAATTCGGGATAAATCCAAGAATAGTATAAAACTTGGTGATTTTTTGTGAGGTATGTGTGAAGCATGCACATTGAAGCCAACCGTCGGTTTACAATAGACAATTACTTATTGTAAATAACCATCTAATAGAAAGTTACTTATGGGAAGTTACTTAAGTCTGGATAATACTCCAAAATGCTATCAATAAAGTTATTGAGATACAACTGCACACTATTCTTGACTTTTAAAAATAAAGCAGTCATCTTTGCATGTTCCCCACATATGTTTTGGAGCTTCTCTTTCCAGATCTTGCAACGTGACAATTTATTTTTGTCGAAATAAGAAATAGATTCATAAAGATAAGTTTTACCATTATTTTTCAACAACGGGTGTACATTCCCGTATGTTCCTCATGTGAGGGTCTTAGACACATCATTAACATTTGGTTATTTAAAAAGAAAATGTCTGACATCTATTCATTATTGATATTCACTACAGGTGAATAAAGCTTTTAATTTTGCGATACAATAATTACTTAACACATATTTTAAGAACTGTTAAATTCACACATCGTGTAATCAAAATATTTCTGTTGCTACTATACAAAGAAAAGTGAGCATAACTTTTCACAACGTGCGCTGACCTTAAAAATGTTGTTATCTTGGGGTAACTAAAGCATCAGATAGAATATATCTAAAAATAAGACATAATACAAAGAAACTTTTATCTCATATGAAGATAATGAATGTTGAGATTCGTTACTAGTAGTGAAAATTGATTTTGTTAGAAAGTTCAAAGGCACGTATGAAAGCAATGTAAGTATTTTTTTTTCTCTTGCATTTAAAGTTTTTTTTTATTAAAAGCCATTTCAATACATTTTATTCAATGTCATTCTGTCATTAATTCTCGGATTTCCTTTGTTTGTAAGTATTACGACGAAAATACAAATTGTGTTTTGATATTCGATCAAATATAGCTTTTTGTTTTGTTTTTTTTTCTGATTTTCTTATAATTGTAAATATAAAAGGCGTCCTTTAAATATTATTTTTTTTTAATGTGTTTGACCTTACCAATGCCTAACTGGACTTGAAATGTCGTTTTGAAATCAGTGGATATTTATTTGTGCATAATGCCTTCATAGTTTCACTATAAATCGAAACAAACGGTGACAGTTGTTTTAAGAAGTATTTCGGATCAAGAACAGGTTTATCTTCTTACCACTTCCTATGCTCTCTTGGAAACTTTTCTAAAAGGAAAAGATGTCACATAATCTAACGTTCGTCACGCATTTTTTTTTCTCCATTTTTTTTCTACATTTCCATTCTTACCTGCAAATAGCTCCTCTTCTAAAGTCATATAGCAGAACCAAAAACTTCCAACTTTCCGCCTGTTACTACTTGAGTACAAAATATTCTGAAGCGTCTAAGATTGCATTGAACTCTTGAAAACATTCTCTTATGGAGTTAGTAACCTCTATTGCCAGCTTAAAGGCAAAATTATATTCGCAATGCTTTCCGCTTGGCTTTCGAAATGCTAGGATGCATATCAGCATTTTTTTTCTTTTTTTCTTTTTTTTCAGGTTCTTGAATTGATTTTTTTTCTCCCAGACTATTTCTACACCTCTTTTCATATTTTGTCAATCCATTCCATGAAGAAATGAACGATATTTTGCCTATTTTATGAAAATAAATATATTGTATTGATTTTGTTCAGAGATCACTTCAACGTGTCCGTTCAATATAAATTTTACATCATCAGTTATTTTCCTGCTAAAGTAATCTAAAATTTTATTAATTTTATTTGGGGATCATTAAAACGTATTCGTTTAATGGAAATTCAACATCATTAGTTATTTTCCTGTTAAAATACTCTCACACTTTATTGATGGTTAACTCATGATTCATGAACTAATGTCTAACAAAAAGGCTGGAGCCCTATAATCAGCAGAATATATTCTGCTCATCATACATCACAATCTAAACTGCATTTAATGTATCAAATTCATTTAAAACTAAAACAATATACGGGAGCTGAGCTCTTGTTAGCTTCCGTTAACATATCGCAGTGGTCTTGCATGCTTTCCGCGCAATCATGGAGTTCCTCGGTACCCTATATAGCTATTCCTTAGTTTGTAATACGTATTCGAAAGAAAATGTAAAACCTGGTTGAAAATGTTCATTAACTAAAAACTACAGAAGAGAATGAATATCAAATGCTCCTGAAGCTATTATCAAGCTCGACTTCTAGGGGGGAAAATGCTTGTACACTCCAGTCAACAAATATAATACAAGAGTAAGAAACATCTTGTACACTAGGATGGACAGAAAAAGACTTTTTTTTTATTTCAATGATTGCGGCGATGCATTGAGGAAACAAAGTGCACGTAAAAATTTGAAATTTTTTGATCTTTTTTTTTTTTTTTTTTTTTTGAGATTTTTAGGATTTTTTTTTTTTTTTTTTTTTTTTAACTTTTTAGCACATAACATCTAAAAATGCATTATGTGTGAGAAACAATGTAGTTACTTCAGATAAGTACAGCGAAAACCGGATTTTAATGTTTGACAAAATTTAATTTAAAACGTAGAAAAAACAGGAAATTGCCAAATCTTCCAGGCATTTGTGGAAAAGGAAGGAATTATACCACAGACCTCAATTTTTTATGGAATTTCTATGCCTCTAATGGCACCTTTTCCGCCCTACCCGTTATCGAAAATAGAAAAAAAAAATTGGAATAATATGATAAAAATCTCAAAAAAACTACATTTTTTTTCAAACTTCAAGACAATTGCGGCAAATCAAGAAATTGACCAAAAAATTTCAAATTTTTTAGGTGCAATTTGCTCTCCCAATTATCCTTTTCCGCAATACCCATCATCAAAATTTTAAAAAAAAAGTACTTTTCGGCCCACCCTATTGTGTACAGGTTTACTATTTGCTTTAATTATTTGTCAAAACTTCAAATCAAAAATGCAACACTTTTGGAAGGCCACATCTTTTTTGCTCCTGTCAACTCTGATCTGTATCCAGCTCAACTTGTCATAAATCCGTTTTTCAAAGCTTTCATTATATTTACTATGTTTTGGTGTCTATTTGGCTGGATGAAATAAACTTTTTAATCATAGCTAAAAACAAAAGTGAGTACAAGTTGATGAGAATTTTGAGCATCAATAATAATATGTATTAATGATAAAACTAATCAGCTTCAATGACAATAGTTTTGAATAAGGATTTCCGTAAAACAAATATGTTTTTTTATTCGTATTTTATTTCTTTTTAGCCTACTTTCCCGTTAAAAATAAAAGAAAGACGAAAAAAGTATTAAAAGTAGTTTAATGCATCTAAAAAATATCGCCAAGTCCAAAAAATATCGCCAAGTTAAAAAAAATATCGCCAAGTCCAAAAAATATCGACAAGTTAAAAAAATAAAGAGGTAAAATGAATATCGAAAAATTAAAAATTTGAAAGTAGGGTATTGAGATGGGGAATTAGTGTGTCGGTCTGTCGGTCGGTCTGTCTGTCCCCCCCCCCCCTAATAAATTTTGAATAAACATTCCGATTTGGACAAACTTTTTTTTGTTGGAAAGATCTCGGCGAGTACAGCTCATTCCCATGTTTGATTTTTTGATTTGAACAATTTTTGGTTCAATTTTGAGCCGTTCAAACAACCGGTCCCGCGATACTAACTTTTGAATGAACAGTCCGATTTGAACAAACTTTTTTTTGTTCGAAAGATCTTTTCAAGGATACTTCATTCCCGTATCTATATTTTAGAGTTGAACAATTTTTCGTTCAACATTGAACCGTTCAAACAAGCTGTCACCCCAATAACTTTTGAGTGAACAGTCCGATTTAAACAATTTTATTTTTTTCGAAGCATCTCGGCAAGGATACTTTATTACCGTATTTAAATTTTAAATTTGAACATTTTTGGTTTAACATTGAACCGTTCAAGCAACCTTTCCCCATCTAATAACTTTTAAGTGAACCGTCTGAATTGAATAAACTTTTTTTTTTTTTTTGTTCGAAAGATCTTATCAAGAATACATTTTCGATTTGAACGATTTTTCGTTCAACATTGAACCGTTCAATCAAGCTCTCACCCCTAATAACTTTTGAGTGAACAGTTCGATTTAAACAAACTTTTTTTTGTTCGAAAGATCTCGGCAAGGATACTTCATTACCGTATTTAAATTTTCAATGTGAACATTTTTTCGTTCAATATTGAACCGTTCAAGATTTCTAAACCTTTCTCCACCTAATAACTTTTAAGTGAACCGTCTGAATTGAATAAACTTTTTTTGTTCGAAAGATCTCGGAGAGACTCATTCCCATATTTCACTTTTCAATTTGAACCATTTTTCGTTCAATGATGAACCGTTCAGAAAATTTTTTAACATGAGCGCCTACTGGGAAATTTAAATTAAATGTTGATTCTGAACTTAAAGGCGGATTTCCTTCAAACTAACTTTGTAAGAAAACGGTTTTGATAAAAAATGTATGTTAAGTACTTTTCTGAAAAATCTTCTGTGAGGCCTCTGATTCCGACTCCGCAAACATGGCGGAAATGCACGCTCAGAAAAAAATGACTGACTGGGCAGACGATTTTTTGTTTATTTATTTATTTTTTTTTTTGTTTAATTAATTATTATTATTTTTATTTATTTATTTATTCTTTTTGGCAGACGATATTTTTTTTTTATTACAAAAATTGTTCATTCACTGGAGCATTTTATTCTTTACTTATATTTAACAACTGGCAACGGATTAAAAATAAAATTCGAGACATTTTATTAACGAACGAGGTTTTTTTTTCTTTCTTTGACAAAATGTGTTTTGATGTTCTTTGTACTTTTATTTTATTTATTTTTTTTTCTTTTGAAAACGATTGTGAAATTTTTCTACGGAAGAACTATAACAGTTACATTCTTTAAAAGGTGCGACAAAACTTTATTTACTCGTTTATTTACTTTTTACGTGTCCATTTCATCTGATGAGAGGGGTAAATTTTGCTTTTAGAAATCAGCTTTAAGTGCTATAAAGGTATGTTTGACATAATTTTCAGTTTCAGATATTCAAGAGAATATTGATTAGATGCTAGAATGCCGATGTCGATGTACGGGAAAGTAGGCTCGTTTAGTTCTTGACAGAACTTCTTGTTTTTAAGTTAAGAATCTAAATTTGAACTCAAAGCTATTTTCATAGAGTATTACCTATTACTGTGACATCAAAATTACTGTTTCGATAAAGATTGGTTAAATAAAAGAAATTTATTCTGGCCTTTAAGCTACTGGAAATATTCAATTCAAATATTAGCTCTAACCCCTCCTCCTCTCCACCCCCCCCCCCTGGAGGGAGAGTATTATTCTCAAATTTAAACACAAACGTTTTATACTTCCCTTAACCATTCCCACTTGAAACGTACTAACTAATCAGAGAGGATTAAATTAATTAATCAGAGAGGGTTAGATATTTGGACACAAACATTTGTTGACCTTGGTTGAAAGCTATTTTCCGATGCTGTGTGTAAGGTTAACAGCTATCGATATTCTAGTTATGGAATCCCAGTCGTTAAACAATTGTTTCCGACAGCCGTTATTCTACTTTAGAGTCAATCAATCCGGAAGTACCAATAAGTTTAATTCCAATTTAAAACAAGTTAACAAATTTTACAAACAACATTTATACACTATACCCTAATGCTAATACCTGCACGAATGTTACTATAGCAAAACACTTTGGACCGAATTTGGAGCTATATGTATGTCAGTTTGTTTCTCTCCCCCCCTCCCTTTTTTTTTTTTTTTTTAAGAATAGTCTTTTTGTAATAATTTTTAAAGAGTATGGCCGGTGCGCGAAGCAGTTTAAAGACACTTGGCGATTATGAAACCTTGGCCAACGAGCATTGTTTGGACGAGACTGCAAAAACGTATTTCGGAATGAGAGCAGGCCGGAACACGCTCCAAAAGAATAATGAAAAAGCTTTTCAGAGGTAAGTTTTAAAGCTTTTCAAATAATTAATTGCCAACCAATATGAAGTTTCCTTTCATTCAAACGACACATTCTGAAATTCTTCTTCAGTTTCTTAAAAATCTGAAATTAAAAGAGCAATAAGAGCAGCATTCGTTATTTTAACTATGACTCATATATTTTGAATATCACTCTGGCTGCCATTTTATTATAGATGTACAAAATATGATATTTGCTGTTTGGTTAAATATTTCTCCATCCATAGATATGGAATTAAACCTAAAATGCTAAGAGACGTTTCTAAGTTGAATCTAGAAAGCAAAGTTCTTGATCATAACATCCCATTCCCGATTGGTGTGTCACCAGTTGGAATTCAAAGTTTAGTCTCAAAGGACGCAGAGATTCTGACAGCAAGAGGTAAGAGCTTTTCGCAAATGTCTAAGTTTCATAAGACTAAAAGTGTTTAAAGTACAATTAAAATTAGGGCCTGATTATCCAAAAAGTTCGGGAAGCTATAGCTTCCTCCTAAAATTTTCATGTTTTACAAAAATGACTTAAAAGTTCTAGTTTCTACTTCTAAATGCATTTATAAGATATTTCAAACATTACAACTGATTCAATAAATTTTTGAAAGAATTTTAAAAAGTGAGGATGCATTAATAAATACACATGTATGAGGAGGAGGACACATATAAAATATGGTAGCAAGCTATTTTTAAATATGGAACGTGGCCCAAATATGTTACAATATATTTTCATGACATTTAATTAATTTTGTGAAGTCGCTTTTTGGGAATAACACTTGAAACGTTAGTGAGCTTTGTTTTACTGTGAGTAGAATTTTCAGAAAAATTGTACTGAAAGTAAACGGTGAGAGGAGAACTGGAAATGACACTAAGCTTCCCTTAACTTCAAAGGTTAATCGGGCTCTGATGAAAATAGAATTGCAATCACTCACAGCGGTGTTTTAAATTGAATTCCATTCCAACAGGTTGTGCTGCAGAGAAATGCACTTTCATTCTCAGCTGTGCATCTACCTGTATGTTAGAAGATGTTGCCAAAACTTATTATGAAACTTCTAACGTCAAAAGCAGTCTATGGCTTCAGATATATATCTTTAAAGATCGGACAATAACTTCAAATCTTTTGAAAAGAGCTGAGAATGCTGGATTTTCGGCCATCGTGCTCACAGTGGATTCCCCAACAGCTGGTTTGTGGAAGCGCGGGTTGCCTGAAAATTTTGCATCACGAATTAAAAACAGGTTCGTGCAGTAAATTCAAATTACCTTCAGACATTTTTGTGAGTCATTGCTCTCAATAATAGCTATACTGTCTGATTTTCTTGGGTAAAACCTTCCGCCTATTTACGCATGCGTCGGGTATTCTCTGATCTTAGAGACCTGACGCAGAGAACGATGCTAATTTCAAACACATAGTTTAGTTGAATATGTCAAAAGGATAACAAATGCAAGTTTCAAATTGAAAACTTCTGAAAGTTCCCACTCACAACCCATCACCCCTTCTTCAAATCTGATGGTTCGCGAGTGCTAGGCGCGGCTTTCACGAGCGGACAGTAAACGCAAATGTAAGTAAATAATTGAACAATTTCGACAAAAATTCTTTGACTAAGTTATAAATCAGATAATTTATTCGAAGCAATATCACGAAAAAGTAAATTAAATAGATTTCAAAGAGAATGTACTATTACATAATACGTTATCTCTTTTTAAAAATAATAGCATTAGAAAATAAAAAGTAAAAAAATGTCAGATTAATACCCTAGATGAATTTTCCATACGTGTTCTTTTTTATTTTTATTATTATTTATTACTTAATAAGAGTGAACGGCATGCAATCCAAAGATGCTATTGAACTGGAATACCCCGAAAAATATATGAGGGGGTTGCAGCTCCTCTCCCCCTCTACTCCCCCACACACATAGGAAATCAGAATAGAAGAAATTGGGAGGGGGGATGGCGACATTTTCTTCCTATCTCCTAAATAGGAGCGTGAGAAAAGAGAGAGAACTCTTAATTTTTCCACCGTACCGAGAGAAGGGATATTAAGTTTGGTTTTTTCGAAGAATTCACAACGGATGAACAAAATAAACGCATAAGCAAATTTCATGAGATTTATACCCGACAAAGCGACAATTCTTGATCTTATCAATCAGAGGATATTATAATTTCAATCATGCAAAATTATCTCTCATATTTTCAATATTAACCCATTTATGCCCAGTAGCCTAAAAACGGGACCCTTGTTAGTTACTGCATGCAAAAACCTGTAATGGGTATATCATTTTACTAAAGCTGTTTTTCACAAGTTAAATTGTCTTTCTTTTTGAGAAAACCAATTAGAGCCACTATTTGGACATCAGAGTTTATTTATTAACAGCTATTTTCAGACAAATCAGTCAAGCAACGATCCAGCATGGGTAGCCACAGAAAGTAAGTTTTTTTGCGAACTTATTTTTCATAAAATTAAACTACTTTGAAATGATTTGCTTAAAAATGATCACAAATGCCTTCTGTAATGTTACTTTGCAAAAGTAAAGTCAAGTAAGGTCGTATTTTGCTCACATATCTGCAAAATATCCCATAAACAGGGCGTTAAATAACTTAATAAATATGGCAACGGCGAACTATTTTAAACGTAAAATGTACGTAAACTATTCCAAGTAAGAGTTTTAAGCAGGTAAAAATTGAAAAAATTGTTAAAAAAACTTGGGCACAAATGGGTTAAAGCGTAATGTCATTTTTAGGAGGGTTTTTTGTTTTACCCTTTTATTATTGTAGATAAAAGCATCTGATATAAAAGATAGTAAATATTTTTCCTTTAGTTAAAATAGCTACGGCACGTTTCAGGGGCGTTAAATTTTGAAAATTTAAATTAAGTACAAATTCAT
Source organism: Uloborus plumipes (assembly GCA_038373865.1). Taxonomy (NCBI): domain Eukaryota; kingdom Metazoa; phylum Arthropoda; class Arachnida; order Araneae; family Uloboridae; genus Uloborus; species Uloborus plumipes. Next base: position 70,380 of record JAXGGA010001387.1, read on the forward strand.
TAAAGGTTTAATTTTTGACTATTCTGCTACATTATCCATATTTACTTAGAATACTAATTTTTATCTATTTTCTACGTAGTTTGATAAACTTACCTAACGCTGTTCAAGATCTTTTAGAAGATTCTCTAACTTTTAAAGACATAAGTTGGTTGAAACAAGAGACGAAGTTACCTATCATTGTGAAAGGAATTCTGTCAGGTATATAAAAATATAATTTGAATGTTTTTTTTTTTTTTTTTGTTTTGTTTTGTTTGTTTTTTTTAACTTATTTAAATCAAAAAATCTTGTAATCTGACGGCTTGTCTTCTTTTTTTGTTTTTAACCTTAAGTGTAATTACTAAGAAGATTCAGCATTTATCGATGCAATAGGTCACCTTTCTTACTTTCAACTTTATTTTAAAACTAGCAGTACCCGCACGGCGATGCCCGTGCAATAAATGTGAAGGAAGTCAAATGAATAAATTTAAATTCAATCCTACCCTCTAAAGTATTATTATGTTCTTTAATTCAAATGCACTTCACAACCTTTTAAATTCCACTAAAACTGGTGTTAAAGTTTAAAACAATAAAATATTAACAATATACAGGGTATCTGCTCAACCTGGACTTTTCAATTCCATGACTTTCCCTGACTTTCCATGACTTTTGCGAACTATTTTCCATGACTTAAAAAAAAAAAAAAAAAAAAAAAAAAAAAAACGAACTCTGCTTTGTTTTTGGAAAATTATGCACTTAATATTCTATCTTGCAAAGCAAATGACCAAACATGGCGACTGCGTTTCACAGCAACAGAAGTCCGTTCGCTTTTTGAGGTCAAAAAACGATCTTTTCCTACCGACACCCTCCTCCCCACCGTGCTTGTCCTCAAACGTACTTTCATGTAGCAATGAATTGTCTGTCCATAAATTTTACTGTAAGTTTAGATCCTGATATGAGTGACAGTGAGGCGAAATCTGACTTCAAAACGGAATTCGTTGAGTTCCTGCCCCTCCCCCTACCTACACGATTCTTTAAAATTCAACATTGTTTTTTAATTTGTTTTATGCCGGGGAAAAAACCATCAAAAAAACCATCCAGTCTATCTTTTTGTCGTTCAAGGCAGGGCCGTCGCTAGCTGAAATATCTGGGGGGGTGTTGAGAATTTGGCGGCCCTGGGCTCATCATATAGAGGGAGGTGAGGGCAGTGGCTTACATAGGTTTTTATTTCGAAGGGGGCCCATATAATCAAGCTTAGCCCCCCCCCCCCAAACTTTCTTTTTTTTTCGCTATTACTGTAAGACAGGTAGAAATTTTCAAATTGAATTAAAATATTGTAATTTTTGGAATTACGTAAATTACGAAGTTTTAGATTCCCTCCAAAACTTTTTTCAAAACTTAAATTATTTATGCTACCTTTCATGACGTTGGAGGATCAAAACTCTTCTGGGAAACTTACTGAAACTTAAAAAATTCTAAACACGCAATTTCAGGCTATCTTTAGTGACGTTAAAGGAGTTGAGAAGACTCAGGGCATCTCTCCTGAAATATTTTGACACTGAAGCACAACTCAGGATATGAGTTGAAAATTCATCTTCTTTTCTTTTACTCTATCATGAAGCACAACTTCATGACAGAGTAAAAGAAAAGAAGATTAGTTTTTTTTTTTTTGAACAGAAGTCTCATTTAAGTGATGTTTAGGAAGTAAAATTTCAAAGATCCTCCCTGAAAGATTTTCGATACATAAATGCGCAATTTCGCGTTCTCTTTGGAGACATTAAGAGGCAAAAAGTGGTTAGGGATCTCCCTCCGAAATTTTTCAAAATTGAAACCGTAAGCCATCTTTACTTTAGACCATCTTTGGTAGTAACGTTAGCAAAGACTCTCTCCCTAAATGTTTCGAAATTAATATTTTAAAAACGTTTTTATTTATGTTATCTTTAATACCGTCAAGAGAAAAGGCAGGATTCGGGCGCTGTGCCCCGAAATTTTGCGGCATTGAAGTTTCAAGAATGCCATTTTAAGCTATATTTTTTGAAACTGGAGGTTCAAAATTTTACTTTTAGCAGAGGTGCTCATTTCCCCCAAGAGCAAAAACTTATTATCCAAGAATTCCACGAAGATCCCTCTAAAAACGAGCCCACGTGTGGCTCTAGAGCCACACGTGAAAGAAAAAGAAAATAAAAACTTTTAAAAACGCCCCTAAAAACTAATTCAATAGCACCGCTTACGCCAGGGGTGGCCAACCTTTTTAGGGAGAGTGCCACTATCTGGAGAGAAAAAACTCAGCGTGCCACATTGTATTTTTCCAACAAATTGATTTTTTCTTTTTAAAGTTAAAAATAGATTTTATGCTGGTTGATTATGTAATTCTTACTCAAATGAAACATTTTTTTCTCGTAAATCTGAGTAATTTAAATTTAAATGATAATAAAGATAAAACAGGTCCGAACTTAAGAGTTATCGTTAGTAAACATTTTTATAGCTTCTGTCAGTTAGTTTATACTTAAAATAGAAACAAATAACATCAAACATTCTATTCTAAAATTTAAAGTCTGTACTTAATGTGTGTTTTATGAGACTGCATCTTTTCTACCAAGTCCTTAATTTTAGGATTAGTTTTTGAAAATCCTAAGAAATTTAACTGTTTTAAGTGCAATAAATTAATATTCAACGGTATTTCGATTTTTCTGCATTCGTAACAAAAAATATTTGTTTAGAAGCGTATTTTTAACCAAATCTACAACAGCATCAGACGGCTAAAGTGTGTAAATGTGAAAAAAAAATGTTGTTACAAATTTCCAAATTTCTATACAACGTGGGTGACTTTATGTTGAAGTAAGCTCTTATATTTGATTACCAATGCAAGAGGTCAGTAATTCCGATTCTGATTTCAGAAGGGTAACAAGTAGTCTTGCAGAGAAATAAATAAAGAATTTGAAAATATCAGCATTTTTTATGATCCTGAAAATCATCAAACCTAACACTGAATGAATACTTAAAATCTGTGTAAAATTTTCTCCATATACCATTGGAAAATTATTAAATTTCGGTTGATAATTTCAGTATTAACTTATAATGTTTTATTCTTTTTTCTCCAAAGTAGAAAGAAACTGAAGTTTCATCATAAACGAATGTAGATGGCTTCTACTGGTTTAGGAAACCTTTTTTTTGTACAAACTTAAATTTAAATTACTTAAACGCAGGATATTAAGAAATGGTATAGCTAAATTAGTTCGCTATTCTCCATTTTTAAGTAGCAAGTCCTCATTGCTTTCCTTCCAGATATTTTTAAAACACACTCCCTAAAATTCTAAAATCTTATGACTATTTTTCCTTTGGATAACTATTACACATTTTAATGAAGGAGTAACTTGCCATACTATCTTCTTGCTCCTGGGAAAAGTTCAAAAAACATTAAGAGCTCTAATTCGTAGTTTGTTAATACAGTTAACTCTACCGGGTCACCAACAGAGAAAAAGTCTCATTCCTTGGCAAGGAACTTGTGATAGATAATTCGATGACACTTTTGAAGTTTTTTTCCCAAATTATTTTCAAGTAATGTAACAAAAACAATTGAAGGGTCTTCATTTGTGCAACCATGCCAAATTTTGTCCAATCTAGTTTCGTAATTTTAGTTGCAGAGTTTTTTTTTTTTTTTTTTTTCAATTTAATCACCCGTAGCTGAAACTATTGCAGATCAAGAATCCATTCTGCAGCATCGAAAGTTTCATTCGTGTCAAGCACAAATATGCTTTACAAAGCATTGTCTGTCGCGTCACAGCTTCCGTTGGATGTCCAAAGCTAACGCGAAGTATTTTGCAATATTGTAGTTCAGACAATTTTTAAGCCAACCTCCTGACACTTAATTGTCACAATATCATGACATTTATCAGTTTAAGGGTTTTAGTATTTTTCACTATTTTTGAGATCGACATTTTTCCTCGATTTTGGATTTTTTTCAAAAGGTCTTCGCGTGCCACTGTTACTGGTCTGCCGTGCCACATTGTGGCACGCGTGCCACGGGTTGGCCACCACTGGCTTACGCTATGATTCTTGATAGGATCAACTGCTTTTAGGCTTTGTCTGACAACATTTAGGATAATAAAAGGATTTAGGGACTCTTCCGGAAATTTTTGCACATAGAGACTGTAATTCGGGAGCTCTTTCTTTTCTGAAAACACATTTTAGAGCTAAAGACTATAGAAAAGTAAGGGGAATATCAACTACCGTTAACTGTTTGAATTTTAAATCTCTAAAATACCATTTGAGGCAATGTTTGACCAAGGTATTGAAGACGAAGCGGGAAAAGAACTCTCTTCCGAAAATGTCTTGAAACTGCAATTAAATTACACGTTGTAAAAGCGAAATTTTAAGATCTCTTTGGACCCTTGAGCCTTCTTTGAATTCATGCTTGGCGGATATACGGGCCTCGACTTCCTACCCTAAACCCGCCACTGAGAAGGCACTCTATTCTTTAATTTCACCACTGGTAAAGACATTGAAAATTACGTGCCCCTTCTAGTTCGGCCGGCTTGGACTTCAACCTCTTTCCATTTTTTTTTTTTTTTTTTTTTTTTGTCCAGCTGAAAGCTTGGAAATTATTTGTGAAAAAACTAAAACCGAAAATTATTGCACTTTATTTTAAATTTCTTGCCGGGGAGGAATGATTACACTTTATTTTAAATTTATTGAGTGTAACGTTATTTTAAACACTCTTATTTCCTGATTGACTAGAAAAAAAGGGGGAATGAGAAGAAAGAGAGAAAAGTAATTTGCTGACTAATAATCTACATGTGTTGAATATTTTTCATTTCAAGATTTCTATTCAAAATGATTAAGATTTTTTCTATGCATTTTCTAATTGAAATATCTTCATTTTCCCAAGACACGTTCTTTTTTTTCTCTTGAGTTAAACGCAACTGCTCCCTGACCCTCTTGGGTTGCACCACTGCCTGGTACCATCTAACGAATTATCATTAGCAATAATTATTTATTTATATATTTCAAGCTAAAAGTATGTAAATAATTTAAGAGCATACTTAACCGAATAATAATAACTACCTTTATTTTAAAAAAAAATCCGATTTTTTTTTCGGATGGGGAGTATTCATTTCCATTTCTCATTTCACCCCAGAGATCCCCGTGACTACCATCTTAATGGTTTTTCGGTTGAATGGATCTCTGGAGACTTTATTTGACAACATTGAAATTACAGAAATTTCTTAAGGATTTTTTTTTTTTTTTTTTTTTTTTTTTTTTAAGCAAACACGAACCGAACATCTACTTTTGAAAAAATCTTTCTCGATTTCGGGGGGGGGGGGGGGGGGGCCTCGGAGGATTAAGGAGGGGATCCGTAAATGCGCCCTTGGGTGAGGGACATAGCTTCCCCCGAGCTTCGAAATCTAAAATTTTTTACAAAGGTGAAAGGTGGATGCAATTTTTGTTTTTAGATTTTTTAAGATATAAAATTTGGCGGCCCTCAGCATATATTCTTATTTTTTTCAATATTGCATCGATCTTATTGAATTATGTATATATAATTTGATTTGTTTTACTAATTTAACTAATTTTAGTTACGGAGGTTCGCGTACCTTTTAAAGCTCTCGCACATATTTATTCAGTACTTTTTTTTCCAAACTGGGCAGCCTATAGTTTCCCGTTTACATGACCCCATGAACGAGAAAATTTCGTATTTTTTGCAACGAATATTGCTGTGAAGGAATCTTAACTATTTTTCGCGGCCCCAATTATTTATTTTTGATAAGTAATAATTGGGGCCGCGGAAAATACAGGACATTTTTAAAAATTTAGGTGAACTGATATTCTTAAGAATGTTTAAATTATTCCGTTTCTCTTTTAAATTTCGTTTAAAGTCCTGAAATATTTTTCTAAAATTTCATTTTAATAATAAAATAAAATCGGCGGCCCTTTTCTTCAGAAAAGTGGGGGGGTGTAGCACCCCCCCACACCCCCCCTTGCCGACGGCCCTGGTTCAAGGTCATATTTTATCAGTTGACGGAGTCCGCGCACATGCGCAGTTACACAAAATTCGCCGCTCACGGTTTTAACGTTGAGAATTCATCTGATTGGTCAACACAATGCAACTTGTTGGAAATTGTAATTGACAAATCAGATTGCACCCAATAACGAAGTAGAATGACGGCGGAAGTGTTTTCGTTCTTCCGAGATCGCGGGAAAAATTTCAATCGGTCCGGAGCGCTAAAATCCATGATAAACAGTCAGTTTCCATGACTTTTGGACATTTTTCGCTGAAATCCATGACTTTCCATGACCAATTTCGATCATATTTGAAATCCATGACTTTCCCTGACTTTCCATGACTTTCCATATGCGCGGACACCCTGAATATATCAAAAAGACATTAAGTTAAGTGCCGGCCACCTTGTCTAGTGGTCAGAGTAGTCTGCCATGGATGGTGTGGCCCCGGGTTTGTAGTCCCGGGTTGGGCATGGATGTGCTTTCTCTCTCATGCCCTTGTCCTTTCTTTGTATGAATGTGTTGTTGTGTGAAAGGTTGCCTACCCAATAAACGGGTACCTGTGGCATGCGTGTACTGTGGAAGTCCGGACTTCATACCAAATAACGGTACAGTTGGAAAAGTGAAGCAGCGCACCCCAAATTGCCAGCCTGGCTGGCACACGACAAAAAAAAAATTAAGTAAGTAAAACAGGAGATATTAATTACTCAAATGTCAATTTTCAAGGCTTTACTCTATAGGGTCATTCCATGGAAATGTCAACCTCAGTCGAAGAAAAAAAAATATCGAAGTGAAAAAAGTATCAAAAAATAAGTAAATAAATAAATAAATAGAAATCATACAACATAAGAAGTTCAAAAAGTTGAAAAAGTATTGTAATTATCACTGAGATTAGCCAAATCAAATAATTTGTAGTGTGTCTACTGCTTGTTATTCAATGGTTACGTTAGTCACGTTTCGTTAGTCACACGCCATCTTGAGTAAAAGTGACACTTCAGACTAAAAAAAATTAAGATTTAATAAATGTGTTTTATGTTTTTAAAAGCTAACTTTACACATTTTTCAAATATATCATTCAATTTTTAACACTTGCTAAACTTAGAGAAATTTTTGCCTCACAACATGAGCATTAATTTTCAGGGTTGCAAAAATGTTACGTTAGTCACCCTTTTCGCTGAAAAAATATCTACTGTCAGTAATTTTTTTTTTTTTAATTCTTAGCAGAAATGATACATAGATACCATGTACATTGTAAATTCACCAGCATAACTGAAAAATATTTTTTGTCCTTTAAGTTACGTTAGTCACTATGGAATGACCCTATACGCAAATTTAAACCACTATGTAACTTCAGGGACGAAAGAGCAGTTTGTCTGGAAAATGGGACCAAGCTTTTCAGTTTTGCGTATAGAGTTAAGCCTTGAAAATTGACTAAATTTGAATAATTAATATCTCCCGTTCTAATTAACAGAGAGAAACGTGCTAAAACTTTTCTTTTTCAGAAAATAAAACCCCTTTTCAACGATGTATAATATAAAGGGGTGAGGGAAGCTTTCCTCCCTCAATTATGCCGGATACACCAAAAATGAGACTAATTAATTAATTTAAAAATAACTAATTCGAAATTTAGAATTCGTCCTTCGAAGTGCATTTTACGGGGATATATTTGAATTTTGTGCCAAGTTTCATGTCTGTAGGTGCTGTGGGGGCTTCTGGCCATCAGTTACAAACATACATACAGAGCCCATCATCTTTATATTTATAGATGTACTAGTGTTTAATTTCGAACTAACGCACTATTTTGTGAGTTATTTACTCACTGATAGATTCTTGCAAATAATGTTTCTTTCGTTTTTTATTTTTTTTCTTTTCCCCAATAGGAGACGACGCTAATAAGGCTGTTGAAAATGGAGCTTCAGCCATTTTTGTCTCAAACCACGGTGAACGGCAAATCGAACGAGTTATTCCAGCGGTAAACCATTAACTCATTAGATAAGTATTAATAATAATTGTAATCAAAAGTAGTTGAGCAAAAATAACTGCTCACTATCATGAACTTTTCTTTTGTATAAAATTTTTTTAATCAACTGCTCATAAAAAGCACTCTTTATTTTTACGAGCAGTTGATTTAAAAATTAAAGGAAAGGGAAAAGCAGTTAGATAGTTAGAAAAATATTGTAAGGTCTTTCAATTCATTGGAAGGCAAAAAAAAAATCATGGATTTCATAAACGTAAGCATGTTTTTAGGGGGGGGGGGAGAAGAGGAGTATTTTATTCCACAAAAACAAGCATATCTTCAGATGAAGCGGGAGGGGGGATGCTTAGGAAGGGGCAAATAAGAGTGTCAACTTGACCTGTTTTATACTACTCCAACCAAGGAAAATATCATTCTTAGAATATTTCATCTACACGTGTTGCTTAGAAGTAGCAAATTTCATCACATATTGCCATCAGCAGTTTAATCTTTAGAAACAGTAAATCACAGAAAAGCGTGTGAGTCGTTTCGTAAATTTTTTAATTTCTAAGAATCAAAAAAGACTTCTCATCATTTTGATGATTAAAAAGCAAATTTTCTCGAATGACTTTTTATCCTAAAACACGAATTTCTTTGCACTTACAAGTGGATGCCTTGAAACCCTAAAACACGTGTCGGTGAACAATGCTTCAATTTGTGCTTTTAAGACATTGCAGTTCCTTCAGCCCATGCAATAGACCCTTGTGGAATAAAAATTTTGAAGAAAACAGTTCCGTATTATTTAACCAGAAATCATGTGCAACAATGAAAAAAAAAATCTTAATGAGTAGAAATGAAAAGATCTTTGTAAAACATCTTTCTGGACGTAAAAATTATTTGTCCTCATGTCCTCATTACCGAAATACGCAGCCTTATTAAAGTCTGGCGAAAATTTAAAAAAAGTCGTTGCCAAACAAAAAAATCGATGCTTCCGAAACATCAACATTTATGTCGCAGTACTGATCCAGAGTATGACAGAGTTTCTGTTGTTGCTACTTCGAGTCTTCGAAAGCCATCTTATCAATTTATTTATTTACCTTTCTATAGCTTGTAAAGCCGGTCACCTTGTTTGGTGGTCAGAAAAGTCTGACCCAGGTGGTGGGGCCCCGAGTTCAAATCCCGGCTCGAGCATAAATGTACTTTCTCTTTCTTGTCCTTTCTATGCATGAATCTGTTGTTGTGCTGTGAATGGATGCCCTTTGCCCACTCTATAAATGGGTCCCTGTGGCACATGCGTGTACCGTGAAAATAGGACTTCACACACCAAATTACGGTACACTTGGAAAAGTGAAGCAGCCTCACCACTGTTGTTGTTTCAGAAACCACTCAGGTATCCGAGCCCGAGCAGACACATTCACCCGATTTGAGGCGGAATATGTCTGGCTTCCGTTTTTACGAGCACCATTAAGGTGGAAGTCCGATTTAGCTCAACACACATGACATAAAACCCATTTATAGGGCAGGCAGCCATTCACAACACAGTCATTCACACAGAAGTAGGCCAAGGACAGGAGAGAGTGAAAGTACATCCATGACTGAAGCTGGATTCGAACCCGCGACCACCGGTCAGATTCCTCTGACCACTAGACAAAGGTTGTGCCAGCTAAGCTGGACAGACACACCGCTGTCGAGCTTAACTGGCACAAAACAACAACAAAATCGCATGTTGACAGTAATTATTTAGTTATGAGGATGTGTAGTAAAAGCGATGATATGTCATTTCTCTACACTAGATTGACTGTTTGGATGAAATAGCCGATGCAGTACGAGGAAAAGAGGTCGATGTTTACTTGGATGGAGGAGTCAGGAGTGGCAGTGACATTTTTATTGCATTGGCCTTAGGAGCAAAAGCTGTTTTCATTGGAAGGCCAGTGATTTGGGGATTGGCTGTCAAAGTAAGTCGTAAATCTTCAAAAAAAAAAAAACGAGCTTGATGAATTTTTTGAATGTCTTGTGAAGTTAGGTAAGTGTGTGGGTGAATCTCAAATAGGCTGTAATAAATATTTCGATAAAAGCAAACATATATTCTACTTCAATTGTATTAACATTGTCCAATAGATTTAACAAACAAGCTTACACTGTGTTTTGTCAACATATTGTTACAGTTGAGTGGCTTCATGACACTCGATTTTTAATTTATTATTTGTTTTTTAATTTACCACCTAACTCGGAAAAAGTAGGGAATTCAGTTGCAACAAACTGAAAGTCGGGGATGAGTGACAAATTAACAGCTCATGCAACAAAATTCCAGGTCGCTCAATGCTACCATAACAATGCATTGTAGAGAAACCAATAATTTTTAACGAAATAAAAACTTCCAGATTACAATTGGCTAGAATGAGCTGCCTGTTTATTAGCTTCACTGCTGACGGCTACCTGCTCGAAGTATAAACATACAATGGTATCATATTGAGTAACTAAATTCTTCATAGAGCCTCTCAAAGCAGGTGAATACAATACATTTTGCAATTTTGAGGAACATAAGTTTGGTTTTTCCCTCATAATTAATTACCATCGTCTTGTATACTCTCTCTACCTCCATGCGCATAACTTTTCCAGAAAACTTTCTAATTCTATAACAAGCATTGACAGTTTTAATATTTTCTATAAACTGTATAACACTATCTGTGCAGATCATTCAAACATTACCAATATGGTTAACTTTGGAAAGACTGTAAGAGAAAATTAAGTTATACAGATTCTATAAAGAATTTCTACAGAACAGATGTATTACGTCATTGGAAACCCTAAGGATTTTTTCTACATTATGGTAACATACATTTTTGATTTATTCTATTTTAAAAAATAGCATGCTCTGTAAATAGTTTCATACATGCTCTATAGATTTCCTTTGCTATGTAGACTTCTCAAATGAAACAATATCCTTCTTACTAAAGATTATCTATCTCTAAACTTCACATACAAAATTAAATTGACCCTGCCCTATAGTGTGATTCCGCGCATTTCATTAATTACAGGTTTTTAATAAACCTTGTATTTTCCTCTTTGGCACACGGGAAAAAACAAGGTCAGAAAAGATATTATTATTAATAATAAATAGTAAAATTTTGTTAAAATATTAATTAGCACATTATTTATTTTTTTTTTTGAATAATTTTATTAAAAAATAATTAAAACGAAGCAACACTTATAACCGCATTGAAATTAAAAATAATTTAGTGAACAACTTATAAATGAGTCACAATTACTATGATTGCTTCTGAGTCAGTTATTTTTATTGGGATACACACATATTAATTTTATCTCTCCTTGTTAACTTTACATATTTGAATTCTTGACTAAATTAACAAATTTTTTCAGTCCACTTTTTTTTTCTTTTTACAAAATAAATCCTAAATTATACCGCAAGCCAGAACATTTGAATTCCCCCAGCATACTAGTGGACCCAACCCAGTATATTTCCAGCCTGCCAGCTGATGCAGCATAATACGACAATTTTACACTTTCTATGTCCACATTGTTTTTACTTTAAATACGTTATTCAAAGATTCTTTTAACATTTTCTTTTTGGTTCAGTTTTTCAAACAACAGTAGTTACAATAAATCTTTTATAATTTTAGGGAGGAGAAGGTGTTAGAAATGTTTTGAAAATATTAAAACAAGAATTTATTTCCACAATGAAACTAGCAGGTCAGTATGAAAAATGCTATTTTATCTTTTTTTTTAATTTATTAGGGAAATAATTTATTCTTCAATGTTAGGATTTTCAACAGCTTGAAATAAGACACAAAAAGTAAAACATAAGTAATGCCCCTAAAATATTAGTAAGACTATTTCATAGACATGTAATTTGAAATGAAAGGCAGAAACATTACTTTGCCCCATGATATCTATGTTATGTTATATGATTGCGAACGCAATCTGATGCACTACATGCACGCAAAGCCAGGCACTAACGGATGTCAGAAATTTATTACACAAAGACGATTTTACACAATACTTTTTGTTTTAAAAAAGGTTTAAAGTGGTTATTAAAGTGGGGACGAGTAGTTCTAATGCACAGGCACACCTGTCAATGACAATGCAATGGTGGATTAAAGCTTGTCAGAATGGTGTGTCAATCGGTGTGTTGTCAATGCAACGCATGAATAACAGCTGCAACTCCATGTGGGAGTGTTAGAACAACTACTTTAAGTTTTAGAACTACTTTAAGTTCTTCTTTAAAACTAAAATGTGATATAAAATCTTATTCACATAATAATGTGTCATTATTTATTGCCTGTTTCGCATCTTTTAGTGTCCGGCTTTGTGTGCATGTAACAAGTAAGCATTGCATTTGCACCCATATGTTCCAGAGTGATTGTTGCTTGTTATTGTGTTCTCTACTCCACTCCAAGTTTATACGCAGCACTTTGGGACACCCTCTATAATGAAAGCAAATGAGATTGAAAAGGACAAAAAAATCAAAGAAGTTTCCTTTCAACTCTCAAAATATAAAATAGAATCTGTAAAACTGAAATGATCCCAAAATTTTGTACGCGTTTCAAGAGTAAAAAACTCCTTTTTTGAGGAGTGGCGATCACCTTTGAGGCCAACAATTTATTTTCTTTTTTAGCCAATTGTCAAGGCCACTGTCAGTTGGTTCTTTTATTTCATGCATGAATTTATTTATTTTTAATGGTGGCTTCAAACAAAGTCATTGTGCCTCAAAGAGTTAAAAACCAGTTGATTTTCTAAAAGAAACTTCAAGTCAAAATAGAAGCCATTTTTATAGATATGTTGTGTAACACTTTCTACATCCCTCATGCAGAGAGTTTATACATATTTATTCTTATTTATCTTTTATTCATTCATTTTTTAAAACAGTGCATCTAAATTCAAGGGGTATATATATATCTTACATGGGCTTTCTTCTTCATTTTATCATCTATTCATCATTTCTCAAAAAAGATTGCTCAAAAAATAAAATAAAGGAGTGGGAAAGTGTATGCATCAAAATTGAACAGCACAAATGTTAAATTTTATGTAGGTGTGCAAAATTTAGTTACTTATATCCAAAGCAGAAAAAAATTAAGCATTTAGCAAATAATCTCCTTAACAAGCAGATATTATTTTTTTATACATTTCATTGCTTGTGAAACATGTTTGCTACACTTCCTCACTAGATCAAAGTCCCTTGAAATCAGTATAAAAATATTTTTCTCGTCTCAAGATACAACAGATTTTGCCATTTTTAGAATTTAAAAACAAAAGAAACCAATAAGTATTTCAATGTCCCCGGTCATAAAAGCATCGCATTATGATGGTTTATTTCCACAAATAAATAAAACACAAATTATGTTGGTTTATTTTCACAAATAAATAAAACAGAGTCCATTCATGATTGTACGGAACTTAAAAAGTTTTCATTTTTCATTCAACCCAAATTTACTTACCAAAAAATATTTTATACCCTCAATGCTTTTGTGCTTTTTCAATTTAATGTAAGTAATATCTCATCTAATATATGTATGCATATGGGTATGTTCATATCATAAATTGAAAAACAAATGATGCTGTGCTATTTTATTACAGGTGTATCATGTGTTACTGACATAAACAGATCCATGATAAAAGAATTTTGCAGATGAAATAATGCAATATCAAAGGCTACAACAACTATAGAGCTCATTTTTTGAAACTGCATGAACATTATTTGAATGACCAATGCAGCTGAAATGAATTGCAAAACGTTCTAGCAGAGAATGGATTGCATGAACAACAAACACCACTTTTTCTTCTTTTTGCTATAAAGAATACATGTGTATACAAACTCCAAAATATGTGTAGATTATTCTAATTTTTGTTTGAACAGTTTTAATACTGTTTACTAGTTTCTGATAGATTTGTGTACTCATATGTGTGTATGATTAAATTTATGAGTCACATATTATTCCAAGCCAGGACAACATCTATACTTAAAAGAAAAATATACATGTATTGTCATTTATAAAAGCTGATGAGAAAAACGTTTTCATTGGAAACTTGTTCATTTAATATTGAGACAAGATGCAATAATAATTTAAATTTTCTTGCATTATAAAAACACCCAGAAATACAAAATATATGTGAAATACTCATTTTTAAATTGTCAACTCTCTATTTAAAATAAAAATAAAAAACAGTTGTAAGTTTGATAATACTGCAAACAGTCCACATCCAAGATGCAAGATCTCAAGTGTAAAATACCAGACGGTGGTTGAAGGAACAAGAAGTAAATGTAGTTATGTATTATCTGGTCATCGACTGCTACAAAATCAAGCATCATGGACCAAAAGTTGATAACACCTAGCGACACATTGGCAACTTTTAAAATTGCCCCAAGAGGATACTTATCACTGAAAGTGCCCCAAAACAATTGAAGCAAGTTTGGTTGGATTCATGGTCAAAGGAACAAGATGTGAAAACTGAATTTTATTTTACTATTAAGGGGCTGAATTTCATACTAAATGCCAAACTGCATCTACATGATGAGTGAACTTCTTAATAACATCGCTTGAAAAAAGGTCCACAGTATGATTTACAAATGCTTTTTTTTTGAGGACCTTGAGTTACTGAATTTTGAATTATGACATTAACTTTTCAAATCTAGTTTCAAATCTGATTGACTTGCATGATATAAATTATTTACTAAAATTGTTAATTAAATACTTAGGGAGCAATTTCTAGAGTTTTGTTTTTGTCAGTAACAATTACAATGTGTTACAGCAGTAGGTCTTTAATTAGCAGCCTAATTTGAAAACATGCTCAAAGTCTTGATTGAAATAAGTTTGAAAATCAAAGATGTCAAATAAAAAATTATAGCAAGTACAACATGAAAATATAACTTTATTCTTTGGAAAGATTGTGAAACAGTAACATTTACATCAGTAATGTACAAAGCAGAAAACAAATTTGAGCATTTCCACATACTTACAAAATGGCATAACAAGAACAACAATGATTGGAATGAAATAATTAAAGTTGTAATTAATAGAAAACTTTTAACAAATTTAAAATGAGACATTTAATACTTTATACATTTTGTATTTGACTTCACGTAAGTAGGGACAGTTAAATTTTAGTAATGCAAACCTTTTTCTTGTCATTTTATTAATTAAAAAGTTCTATAAATAATAAAAGGAACTATTACTCTTACAAAACCATTTTTTTTTAGAAAAGGTATCGTAGTTAAGTAAAAACTATACAAATTGAAAATGGGATGCAAAACACAAAATTAAATTTACTCCCAAAAAAACTCCACTTAGCGTTTTTTAAACTTGCGAGGGCAGTTGTAATTTATTTGCTAGTTCTTGGTACGGAGAGCCATGATGAGCCGATTTAACTTTCAAACAGTTCAAACAGTTTGACTGCAATGAAAAACATAAATCAACATTTTACATTCTAAATCCATTTTGAAAATTGACAAACAATACATGAGATATTTTCAACGCAAGCAGTACTAACAGCAGAGTTTTCTTAAGTAAAAAATTTACCCTATCACAAAGATCATTAGCTGACAATCTAACGCTTGCACAAAACCCCTAACTATTTAATTAGATCCTTCATAAAATCATTACCAAACCTCTTAAAAGGCTCAATACTTTAACTGTTATCATTTTCATACACTAAACTTATTATGGTGGGTACAAATATTTGTCTAATATTTTTACTTTGGTTCAGTGTAAATATTAACCAAACAGAATATTTTTTTGAAAACAAAAATAGCACTAAAGCAGATACATTGATAAAGTAGAACCCTATTTCTTCGCTTCAAAGGTGAGATTGATAATTTAGCTACTTTTTAGCTCTGACATATATTTACTGAGTATGCAAAAAATAAACAAGGTTTTACTCAATTTGAAATTGAATTGAAAGCGCATAGAAGCTTGATTTTGAAAAAGATTTCATGCATAAATCATAAATGCATTTTACTGAAAACAAAGTGAAAGCACAGCGTTTTTAGATAAATACTATTGTATTACTTGCAGTCTTATTAACACATTTTTCATCTTTAAAGTAAATTTTATTGCATTACCAAAAATTATTTAAAATAATTGTATGCATTGAAGCATATTAAATATTTTTTCAATGCAGAAAGTAAGAAATATTAATGAAAAAGATGGCATCAGAATTACTTACAGCATATTTCTTATCACAGTGTCCATGCCGATGAGCCAAAAGCCACAAATTATTGGCCAAAGTAAACAAAGAATTACTTGATAAATCACCATGAGCAATGATGTGGCAGAAGAGTTCAAGAGCTAGATGTGATTGCTTCTTAAAATTCTAAAAACAGGGCAAAAAATATGTAAAAAAATTTTATTATATGCATGTTTATGAAAATGTTTACTACTGCTACGCATTAATCTACGCTGATAAGTAAAACTATTTCCGGACACTTAAAAAGTTTTATTAATTTTCTGCTTAACTGTATTCAGAATCAACAACAAACAACTTTTACATGTTCTGAAAGCATTAGTCACAAGAATTATTAATTAAAAGTAAAAAAATTACCAAAGTTTAGTTAACTTATGATTTTAACAGAACTACAGCAACACTTTTACTGATAACTATATATACATACATATATATACATATATAACATACATAAAATGCTTGACAAAGAACAGAAAAGAGGAGATAAAAGAATTCTTTCGGGGAACAGTTGAACTAACATATTACCCGCACGCATTATTAACAGCCTACTTGTAAGTCAAGCATAAGCACAAACAAGTGGAACATGGGGAAGACAAAGTTCAACCTTCTTTTTTGGAAGCACAAGTGTTATTACTTTCTACAATAAAGTGATAGTAATTTCAATTCCATTGATCCCCGCCATTCATACAACCTCGTTCTTCCCAGGCTAAACGGTCGAACTCTTGAATTTTTTACAAAGCTAAGATTAGATTGTATTAGTCATTGTATATTAAACACCTGATCATGAATCTAACTAGCTCTTCTTTGTCAATACACCCTCTTATTTATATGAAAACCTCTTTAAGCAATATCTTTTAGAGCTATGATATCTGGAAATACTGATGTAATGCAGACACAACCACAATTATTTTGGCCAAAATAGATTCATTTCATCTGATAAACATATAATAAAAGTCACATTATATTATAAAGATATAAAAATTAAATTGTACAACACCTATTCACGCCACATGTGAACAATGTACTTACACTTTTATCTCCTAAGTACTTTAAATGAGCAAGGATCTCATCAATTAATGTTGAACAAATTTTGTTGATTTCAGCAATAAATTTGGGGTCACTACCATACAACGCATCATTAGAATCAACTAAAATAAGGGATAGAAAAATTTGAATTAGTACTTCACTATTAACACGAATTAAAATACTTTTAAAAAAGGAATGACATATCTCTTAAAAATCTACAGAAAACATTTAACTCATCTCAGAGGTAGCTTACAAAGTAACACCAGGAACAGGAAATTAAGAATGAAATTGAGTGAAACATGAAAATTCAATACATAACAAGCGCACACAAGGAAATCTTTAAAAACTTCAAATCCTGATTGGCTACTTAATATTACTTTCTAACAAAGTTAGATGAATTAGGATCACTGTAATATGAATCCGTCATGCTTTTAAAATAGGTTAATTAAGGTATAGGGATAAAAGAACTGAAGAAATTTAGACATTGTAAAACTTCATATTGAAAATGAGTAGCATGAAGCCTGCTAACAAAATTGTAAAAAGAAATGCACACAACGAATCAAATACAAAGCAAATTATATTGTAACTCAAAAATGCATATTTTTTTCAAGCTATTTATTTTTTCTTACCTCCCTCAATGGACCATGCATATGTTTCTTGGCTCATTGCAGAGAGCAGATCAAGCACATTCAAATAAATAAGCACTTTAGAATCAGAATGTTGCTCCCAGGTGTAATCTTGTATGACATTTAAGAGACCTCGAATTAAATACAGTGGCTCTTGTTCAGGATGATCCTAGAATAAATATGATACTATTATGCCTTAAGATTCCTGAGAAAGAGCATTCTAATATATAAACGAACAACCAGGAAACTATATCAAAAATGCAATCATAGAAATCAATTAAATGATGTATTTAAAAGCACATAATCTGAGATTTTTTTTTTTTTTGGATCTTTAATGATTTGTGTTAATTTACAAGAGTTTTGATTTAAAGTTTAAGGAAAAATAAAAGGACAAACCAATATTAAAGGGTACGAACTCAAAATTTTCATCAAAATATGCTTAGCTAAACATTCTTTGCTTCTACTATATTTGTCAATAGCCTTTTTTAATTTTTTGAAGGTTTTATTTTGACATAAGCGATAAACACTGAATAATATTTTAGGAAAAGTAGGGAAGAACAAAGACAAAACATTTTTGTCAAAAGAAAAAATTAACATTGAAAATTCAATTTTGTGTTGTGGTGAAAATCAACCTAAAACAATTGAAACTTACTGGTACTATGAGCAAAGTTGACAGTAAATTACTGATATATGGAACAAGAAATGGTTCTGTAGATTTATGCTTGTTATCAAGTTCAATGGTAGGTGGGGCTTCAGGAATCAAACTGATTGCAGATTTCAAAAAAGCATCAGCTGTAAAAGTAAAAACAACTTTGTAAATCAAATGTTAGAGAATATGGATAAATACAGATTCTTAATAAGAATCAACTGCACAAATTATGACAAAATAATCAATTTATGACTGCACAGAGATTATTTTTAATTCCTCTACAAGCATATTTTGCTTGTATATATTATCATTTAAAAAATTAAAAAGTGTAGTAGGAACTTTTAAAGTACTACCTATGAATGTTTTTGCATTTTCGAAAAAAAAAACATCAGCATATTTAAAAATTAAAAATCAAACTCATACACATCTTTCCATTTCATTCTCAAAAAGTACTTTTTTTTAAATTGAGTCTATATTATGGTCTTAAGTTTTTGCATATTTCACTCTAAGAAGAAGAATTTTACTTCTAAAAATGTCAAAGAGTATTTTCTTTCATGCCTTGAAAAAAAAAAAACTTAGTTATATCTCTCTTACTATACAAATAATTAATCTGCTCACTTTATGCTCGTTTTTATTCTTTCCACACAAAATGAAGTCTATGAATGAATAAAAAGTTTTGTTAAACTCTAAATATGCATTAATTAAAAATCTCCACAATAAGAAAACTGAAATGAAGGTAATAAAAGAAAGAGTAAAGAGTCGCATATGAATAACTACCTTGTGAAAGACACTGGTTGAGTAAAGCAACTTGGCCTGATATCAAATATAAATCTAGCCGACTGAACACGTCCATTAAAGAAGGTATTGTGATGAAAGAATATGCTATACATGCCTGAAAATGAATTAAGACATTCATAGTAAATAACACAAAAGTAACAACAATGATTATAACGAAGAATAGAAGTCAAATGGAAAAGCTTTTATACGTTTGGAAAAGTAACAATTCCTATTGAAATGCTCATTTGAAAGACACAAAACAAAACTTAAATTTATTTTGCTGAAAATAGCTCAAGCTTAGAAATTACAGTAAGAGTATTATATGAATATCTTTCATAGCTATATTAATCAAAATTCACATATAAAATAAAAATAAACAATTACTTTTACGAAAGATGAAGTTTTCCTCGTATGATGTCCCTTAACTATTTGTCTAGTTCTCATGGCAAGAAGATTAACACACTGCAACAGAAAATCACTTTTCATAAGCTTAAGTAGAATAATTAACATTACAGAAATAGTTTATAGCAGAATAGCATGTACCTGGACTAATTGTATCAGAGCTGAATCAAGATTACTAAAAGTTGACCTAGCTTCAACATAAAATCCTAACTGCTGTTCAAAATCTCGTCCAAAGCTAATTTTTCTAATGAAACCACAAATAAGAATTCCTATTTGTCTTTTTTCATCCTCTAAAGTCAGAGCACTAAAAAAAATAATAACAAATTTTCACTTTTAATGGTTAACCATCAATGAATATGTGTGCGTAATATATATATATATATATATATATATATATATATATATTATATATATATATGTATGTATGTATATATATATATATATATATATATATATATATATATATATATCAGGAGTGAATTGGTACCAGAATGCACAGGAAAGTTCCTCTGATACTGCTTTTTTAACAATTTTTCGAACAAAATCAGGCAAGGTGGGCTGTCGTTCAATGCCACGGGTCCCTAATAAAGCAGAAGAAATTCTCACCCACTGCAGATTAGTAGAGGGGCAAAATTCCTTTGAGAAAAGACTGATTCTTAACGGGTCTACATGATATTTTGGTAGTGACACATTTTGGAAATCTTAAGAAAAAAGGGGAGCGGCCAAGAGGGTTAATAAACTTAGAGTAACACAGCATTAGTTTTAATTATGAGGAGTGATTGTGAGTGTGACCAATCTTTACATATGAAGAAGAAAAAAAAAGAGCAAATGTTTTTTTTCACCCTTTCTTTCCTTAATAAGAGCTATATGAACTTCTGCATCAATTAAGGTTGAGGGAAATTCAAAAACTATGTTCTGTATATTATACTTTTGAAGTTTAAGGCTAGTTAAGAGATTTTTTTTTTTTTTTTTTGTCTCATACATGTAACAATCGACAATTCTAAAAAGTTAATTCAACTATCTGCACAGAAACTATAAAATTACACAGAGGACTCTCTTATACATATTAACACAAATAAAGTAAACTTCATAAACTTTGTCAAAATTATACATACTTTACAGAATCATGAATTGTTTTGCAGATAAACATTGCAGCATTAATAATCACAGGATCACATGTAGTCTCCTGTTGATAGCTATACAATAAAAAGCATCAACAAAAAATAATTAAAAATAGAAAACTACTACCTATTTCAGGCATAAAACAGAAAATAATGAAATAAAGGAATGCTTATGAATGAATATTAGATAAATTTACCAGCAAATCATGTGCATGCAAATGTGCTCATATTTAAGTTTTCCAAATCTCAAAGCCCATTCTGATAATACTTTTTTTTTAATCGCACTGAGAACTGTGCTCAAAACCAAAAAATTGACATCACTTCCAACTTTATGCTAGTATTTTCAGTCAGTGATGGATTTATAAGTTTGGGAGCCCATAGCAATTCATATTTAGAGCCCCTTTCTTTATCACAGAACTATATAAAACATTTATGGTGTACATTTATGTAACTTCTACAATGCCCGTACAGGCATGGAGCCCTCCACAACTGCAACATTTGTGACATAATAAATTTGTCACGGTTTTCAGTGAGTACAAAAGTTCAGAGTCCAACAAAATTTAAATCTTTAGGGGTCACACATTAAAGTTCATTGGTTTAAAAAATAATTAAAAAAATTAAAGACTTGGTGCGTTTTAACGATTTTACAAATCATTTTGGAAAGAACTTAACTTTTGAATTGTAAAAAAATCAGATCAGTAAAACTGAAAAAATGAAAGAAAAAAATAAGTTTAAAACTGCACAAAAACCTCTATCTTGCAAGACTCGAAAGGTACAATTCTTTTGGAATTTTAAATGGTTTTAAAAAAATATTTTTAACCTAAAAAGATAATAAATAACTTTTTAAATTACTTGTTCAGTTTCAAATGCTTTGAAAGATATTAGATATATACAAATAGTTATTTGCTCACAGATAGTTGATCTGTATACAGAAAGACAATATGTTTTCTAGTAAATCTACAACTTTTTAAATTTAATTGGTGACTAAATTCTTCAATGCTAAACCAAAGTTCAAAGTGCCTAATTTATTTTCCTTTTTTGCTTTATAACAGTTTGCTTTTAGATGTTAATAATCTTTTTCAGAAGAAATTTAGTAAAAGTAGATGGTTGAAAAATCTTAATTTTAGAAGTATAAATATTACTTTGCTTGTAAAATATCACTTTACTTGGAGTTTTAAGGACAAGAGAAACTTTGAAAATATACTGGATTAAAAAAATTTTCTTAAGGGACTTTTTTTAAACGTTTTTTGTATGAAAAAACTAGGTGCAAAAATATTATTTTCAGTGGTCGATTTGTTGGACCAGGAACATGAACATGCATAAATAATATCCTTAGCAGCCACAGCAATATTATACAAAATTCAATGGAAAAAGATATCAGTTATAATTCAATTAACCAAAAAATAATAAAAGTACACACATGTACAAGCTGTAACTGGAATAATGGTTGGAGG
This sequence comes from Uloborus plumipes, assembly GCA_038373865.1. Taxonomy (NCBI): domain Eukaryota; kingdom Metazoa; phylum Arthropoda; class Arachnida; order Araneae; family Uloboridae; genus Uloborus; species Uloborus plumipes. The sequence goes on from JAXGGA010001387.1 coordinate 92,564, forward strand.
GACTCACCTAAAGAGAAGGTGATTTGAAACCAATATGCATTACATTTGTGTTACTTTGCAATAAAAAACTAAACATTTTGGGAGTGGTGTCTCCCTGCATACCCTCTCCCTGCCAACTACAACTTTGCACGTACAATTACATCAGTATTACAATTAATTACATCAGTAATACAAACTATAAAATTTATAAACAACATTGTACCTTATAAACGCTTCTATGATAACTTTGCAGACATTGACTTTTACAGAATCTTTCTGCAGCATGTCAAGAAATGGTAGGAATTTGTCCATTGAAAAGACAACACTGAAATCATGCATATGTGATAAAATACGATCCATTACTCTAGACAGTTGAGGATAATGTTGCTCAAATGATCGATCAGGAAGCATGTGACGAATGATATCTCCAAGGAAAGTGTTAACCTCTCGTTTCTAATTTTAAAAAAAGCAAAAGTTTTAAGTTTTTATAAGGATATACCATCAAGTAACTAAAGGTACTTGAAAATTATCTTAATTCAAAGTACATAATTATTGTTTAAAAAATCAGACATAATATTTAGCTTATCATGCTAAAAGGCCTGTCATTTCAAGCTTTTCTGGGGAGAAGGGTGCAAACACAACGCAATTGCACCAAAAAACAGTAAAAATCACGTTCACTTATATGAAAATAATTTGATTTCTCAAAGTCAGGGGAGCCCCACCTTTGGTATGGAGATAGCTTGGCACCTGTGAGTGGTTGCCCCCCCCCCCCCCCCAAATGACGGCCTGCATGCTACAGTTAATATTTAATGTTATTTGACATAATCATATGCCAAACATGAAAACAATATTGGAAGTTAAAATATATATACATATATATACTACACTAATACATTAAGTAAAACCATAGGTCAGTTAAAAATAAATAAATATTGTATGATTTTTTTTTAACAAGCTTTTCAGATTATGAATATTGAAAGTATTATACTCTTAGCTGAAAAATATTGTACAATATTTAAGCAAAACAACATTACTTTAATTATTCCTAAATTTTCCTCAATATTTTACACTTAGATAGGTGAGAATTATTTCAAATTCATTCACTTGCTAGCATTCATAAAATTCAGTTTTTACTAATATGAAGCACAAAATGTTCTTATGCTGTATTTCATACTAAACAAATGTTAAAAGTAAAGTTTTATAGATTTTATTACGCACACACAACTATAAATATTAAAGAAAGATGCAATCATGAAAAGTTATTAATAGTTTATCAACAATACATAAATGTCAAAAATTAAATAAAACATCATACAACACTTTTTCTTCCTCCTAACTGCAATGAAAACTATAACAAAGATGAAAATATCAAACAAAAATTTAAGACTACTTACAGAAAAATGTTTAACAGCATATTCAATCCAAATTTCAGCACAACTCATATAATCCTAAAATAATAATATGATTGCATAGATAAACAAATTCGACATTTCAAGAATAATATGCATAAAAGATTTTAATGTTATCATTTGTTTTATATACATGAACTAATAAATATTTACCGAAGGATTTTTCAATTTTGTGACTATTTTCCACACTTCATTCAAAATTTGCAATCGTTCATTATCTGGAGGATCTGCTACTATTAAACATAGGCCCAACTGGCGGAATAAAAGTGGCTAAAAAAATGCATTGAAAGATAAGTAAAATATTATGCATGAAAAATTTTTAGTTACTGATTAAACGCATGTGTGTAATTAATTGTTATTACAAAGATAAATCAAGAAATTTACTGATATTTCCAAGTTCCACATCAATTAAAAATTAATAAATGCAATAAACACGAGCATAAAATACACACAAATTTGCATATAAATTTCATTACTTTCAAGTAGTAACAAAAGATCATATAATTTCATCGGGTTGTCTCGATTCACATAATAATACACTGCAGTAAGCTTCTAATATACATATAAACAAATGTTGCTTTGGTAAAGAAGTAATCTAGCTATTAGTCTAATGTTAGTATTAAGTAGTGCTAATAAAACAAGCATGAGTTTAATTTTAATAATTATGTAATCAAAATAGAACTAGTTTTAAAATATTAAACATAAGAAAATCTTGTCTGTGTGTGTGTGTGTGTAAATCTATACTTTCTCAAAAGAAAATAATAATAATAATAAAAACAAGAATAAAGCTACAAAGGATTGTTCTTTTTTATGACCTTATATTAAGTTATTAAACTTTGTTTTGGAAAGAATAAATCAAAGCATTAAATTATAAATTATGTATGACTTTATGTTATTCACTTGCAAAATACTTTACATATATATATTTTTTTTAAATCAACTACATTGACCTTGAATTATTGAACAGTTTGATTAATTTATTTATTGATTGACTGATTTTACTAATTACACAGTAAACTTAACAAACAAAAACAAAATTACCTTAGGAAAGCCAGAGTCATCACATTCTTTCATGATATCAACTAATTCTAACGCTCTTTTTGCAATAAACTCTGGTTTGAATGCTGCCATAACTGAATTCAAAAGAAGTGCACTAAATAAAAAAGATAAAAGCTATGTATTATTTAAAAACTAAACTTTTTGTGTTTGTAAAATTTCATGCATTAAATTTGTACTATTTTTATTAAATATACTCATTTTTGAGTGGACCAAAACCATATCAGGAAATTAATTAACATTTTAAAGAGAAAGCATATGAGGAAATTAACCATTAAGGAAATATATAATATTAAGAAAAGTAAAACTTGCCTATTGCATTGAATTTTACACTTATGTAAAACCTGGCTCAAAATGGGCTCAGATGCTTTATATGCAACACACTGTAAGATCCAATCCAAAGCTGGAGGGTAGAGTGTTAAATAAGTCGGTACATCAAGACTTTGCTTCAATAAGGTTTCTTTTACAAAGTTACTTTGTAACTAAAAACACAATATTTTAGTACAATTACTGTAAAAATCATTCTAATGTACAAAAAATGTATTTTGAAGAATTCTGCAGAGGATTACAATAAAAAATGTAATGCAACATTAAAAAATACCTGATTATACATCATAAGAAAATCCCAAAAATTTTCTCTGAGATGTTCATGTGCTTCAGGAGCAACAGACATACCAACCTATAAATTGATTTTAAATTTAAAAACAGCATAGTTATTCTTAATTCAACAACTTATATCAAATTGTTATACAAATGTAATTTAATTGATCGCCAATGTTTGCGATTTCAAGTGTATACATACACTTTAAGTAAAAACCATAGTTTGTAGTATAATAAAACGGAAGCAAAACCCTTTTGCTTAGAATTAAAAATAAAACATGAAACAGAAATAAATATATACATATACATATATAATTTCAAAATGTCTTACTCTGCAAAGGTAACAACGAGCATAAGCGGCTACCAAAGGGTCGCCAATTCCTCTGATCATTTTTGTGAGACGAATCAAGGCTTTTGAATATTCACTGAAGAAAATAGTATTGACATAAATAAATATACTATGATAGTAAAAAAAATGTGGTACAAAACAAAGCACTGAACTAAATAAACAATCAGAAATTTAAGGCAGTTTGGTAATTTTTCAGCTTTTCTGAGAGGTTTTTAGATTATTTTAACCTTAAAATTGTGCTCATGTTTTGAAATTTGCAACGAAAACAATTTCATTGTACAATTTTCAATTGTTATACATGTTTCTAAATTTCAACAAGAGCATTTCAACCATGTTCTTCTTCTTATTATTATTTATTTGTTTTATTTTATTTATTTTTATTTGTTTATTATTTTTTTACTCCTGGAAATACATGACTTAACTGCTTCTTAGCTTTTTTTTTTTTTTTAATTTGACAAAAAAATTTCAAGAACGAAAATATGAAATTAGTCACTCATGAATTAACTAAATTCATTGAAAACTATAATATAACATCATTTATACTTTTATCAAAGCTTATTAATGTTATTCAACTTTTTGCTTAAATTATCGAAATATGACATATGTCCACACAGAAATAACTGTATACAGAGGCAAACATTTTATACATACATAAGGAATTAAATTACAGAGAACAGTTAATATTTAGTAAATTGAAAGTTCCTTTGTTAATAATTTTTATTAAAGAAAAACTTAATTTTGTGAAAGTTATTCTGCTGGTAGCTTTTTTGGCTAGCCTGCACAATTAATTTCAATTTTGAAAAATCAAAATATAAAATCAATGATAAAAAAATACATTCCTTGCATTACAATGACCTTTTATAATAGCAACCAATGCGTAAAGTCTCATTGGCAATAACATAAATATATGAAATTTTATTTTTACTTCCATTAGGACATCTTAATAAAATGCTCATTTGAATACAATGTCTGATATTAATTTTCAAATTCTTTTTTTGATCTCCAACACTCTTTTAAGAAATGTCTTTTAGTTTAAATAAAAAAATAATAAACACAAAGCAGATTGCAATTTCTGGCCTTCATCATGATCAACATACTTTTAACATTTAAGGCGGACTTACAGGGGTGCCAGGGAGTGCGCCGCACCCCCAACATTTTGCTTAAATTTTGAAAAAAATAAATTAAGCATATTTCATTGGGAAAAAGTTTGAAAATAAGTTATATTTTTTCATAATTACAATTCAACTTAATTCACTAGAAAGAAAAAACAAAATTACAATGTATTATGTACTTCAGAGGTTCTCAAAGTCCGGACTTCCACGGACTCCCTAAATGAAAATTACTAACTTTTCGGCCCCCTTCCCCGTGCGCCAAAAAAAACTTAATTTTATAACTAAAATTTTGTTTTGATCGTCCCAGGAATATTGCGGCGGGGGGGGGGGGGGACCTCGGTTTGTTGCACCCCCAGAATTCACACCCTAAATCCGCCTATGGTTTGCTTCTGAAGTAAATGTTTTCAGGAAGGAGTAAATTCTGAAAAAACCATTAGCCCCGTTCACATGAGACTTTTTCACCTCGCATTTCCCCGCTCCGCTCTCGAAAAAAACCGGTTGGAAAATTCCCCGTTCACAAGTACAAAGTGGTTATACCACAGAAAGTGGATTTTTACCCTACATCCTTTGCGCATTGTTTACAATCTGCACGTACATGTTTTTTTTAGAGTAACAGCTCACAATTTAATATTGCAAAAATATTTCTTTTCGTGAGCCGCAATTTTCGCAAAAATGAAAATGAAGGTGATTTCTCAAATTTATCCGAACAGAAATAATTAAAAATGAAATAAAATAATTTAAAATAAATAAATAAAAGAAACGAAATGAATAAATAGATAAATAATAATGACTAAAGTACTTCCCGAGGTTATGTTTTCGCCATTACGACATGCTCGCCAAATTCGCGAAAATGAAAGCTTCGTGCAAATAAATGCTTTTAGTCTTTATTAAAAGTTAAAAGGATGTAATTAGCAGGGACCTGTTTACCTCACATGCCGATTAGGACTGGGGCCCAATCTTCCTAAGGAACCCCGAATATTTTACAAAACTATGCAAAGAATCAATATATTTAAAATAATAATAATCATAATAAATTATTTATTAATAGTAGGAAACCTCTTTCGAAACTTTATTAGTATTTGTCTTATTTGGTTGGTTTATACGAGAAGAATGGTTTATGGTGGAAAGGATTTTTGAGTTGTTGTTCTTAGAGTTTTTCTGGTATTTGAGGAAAGGGGGGGGGGCACTCACCGAACTAAAATCTCTACCTTTTAAAATCTGTGGTAGTGAACTCAGCCATTGGCTATCTCAAAAAATATTCTAATAATTAATTGTAATAATTACAACGAAAGTAGTGGTGCCAATAGCTATGGATAATTAGGAGGTATATACTACACCATTGGAATTTTTAAGAAGGATATTTAAAATGATTTTGTTGCATTATCGGTGGATCATGTATTTGGGGGTTTTCCATAAAACTTCCTAGGGGCTTGTGCATCGCTGCACTCTTTGGCAGATTAGCACTCCTAATCAGCAATAGAGAACACTCGGCTAACTTGAAAATCAGAAGTAGAGGACTGCTGTTGACTCTTTTGTTAGTTAAATGTTCCAGTAATTTATTCTAAAAATAATAGCTAATGCAGGAGGGCTGGGGAGGGGGGTGGCATGGTGCAGACTACATCACTAAAATTTTAGAAAAGGTATTTTAAAAAGGTCTTACTCTCATTACTGCGCTTTTATTCCGGGTGGGGAGAGGGGTTAGCAAAAGTACTGAGGGGGGGGCGGGTGCCACCACTTTTAGAGGGATGGGCCATCCCTTGCTTAAGTTTCTGCTTTCTAAGATCTGCAATAGAGAACATCCATCGATCAGTCACTCATTGCATACTCAGGCAGATATTCCAGTAACTTGTTTCAATAATAGTAAGCAATGATGCCAACGGGGGGGAGGGGGGAACCATCGGCTAAATTGCAGGTGGAGAGGGACACCATTGCTCTTGGTGACTAGGCACCCTTGCTAAATTTTCCAAATTCTATGATGCGCCATCGGCTTTATCAATCAATAAATAAATATTCCAGCATTATATTCTACTAATTTAGCTAATCATAAAAGTATAAGTAGGATATGAAATAATTAAATACAACAGCGTCAAGCAGAAGCAACCAAAAACAGTTGAAACCTGACGTCCAGTACGGCGAAAGTAAACAAGCCCTTTTCGACCCTGCTTTGATTCCAGTCGAGGGCAGGAGGAGAAAAGTTCCGCTTTAACTCCACAAAAACCCGGAATGCGGTTCGAAGCGGGTTTTTTCCGGGGTGGAAACGCGCTATGTGAACGGGGCTATTGTTACCAAGATAGTAGGTCAAATGAACCCACCTGAAAAAACAATGGTGGTTTTTTTTGGACTAAGCCGGGTTTGGCAAACCCTGCTTTTTGTACATATATAACACAACACTTTGGTTTATGTTCAATTTTATAAGCATACTGCTTAATAAAAGAACTTTTTTTTTTCAAAGGAGAGAGGGAGAATTTGAATGTTAGTACACTAACCCTTGAGTAAGGAAACTATATGACTTAAGAATGGCAGTCTCCATGTAAAATCTTGGTATTAATTCTCTGATGGATGCAATTTTGAAAAACCAGTTTCTACATGTTTCCTTAGCAGATTCAGGAACTTGATCTGGTGTGAAGCGTTCTATAAAGAAATAAGAAATATTTATACTTCTGATGTAAATATCATGCTTCAATCAAGTAATTAAATTGCAAACAATGAAATGTAATAAAAAAATAAATATAACCATATAGGTTGCACATGGTAACTTTATAATTGTTTAAAGATCAGATAATATTACTTTTTGAGCAAGCTTTCAAAATTGAGTTTAAAAGCGTTTAAGTTAATTTAAAAGTAGATTTTTCTCTTTAAGAACAGTATTTAAAAACATTTTCTTTTTTTTTTCTTTTGCAAAACGTAAATACAGATAAAATTTAATAACTTAATTTTCTTAAAATTATAAGTTTCGAATCAAAATCACATGAACATAATCTGAGGAAGATTTTTATCTCTCACTAATTAAATCAGTCTAAATTATTTAATGAGATAATTTACTCAAACTTTCAAAAAGAAAATTTTTTGAAATTACCTGAAAAATATGACTATAAAGCTTCAATAAACATAAAATCCCAAGTAGTTACTATAAAAATAAATATACTGAAAATGGTAAATAAAACCATTTCGTTCATTATTCAGTAAAAAATAATGAAAACAATATGCATCAACAAACTTCAATCAGCAAATGATAAATTAAAAATGAAAATCTCTCCCCCAAGTTTCACAAGCAATTTCCATTGAAATAAAGTATAATGTAATAAAATAAACATTGCAGACAGTAAATTTAGAATGGTGTTTAGGAATTTGAATATTTTCTAACACTTAAAGCTCAGATAAACACAACTTTTTACGGTAGAAGTAATATGCTAACTGATGCAAACAAACTGTAGAGTTGTGATTGTTCATCGCTCCCAAGTGGATAAGTCGGAGCCTTTAACTTTTTGAGTAATGAATAAGCCTGTATAAAATGTTATCAAGTGAAGCCTTGATTTGAACTACAGTATTAATTAATTTATTAATCACTAGACTTTAAATAGCACCAAAATAACTTCGAAATGCCATATTATGCATGCGTGTTAAACTTATTTTAAAAACAATGATAATCTAATGAAATGTAGGCTTGGGGCAAAAATTTGGCCTATTTGGAGATAATCTCCCTGATACTAATTATTGAAAGACAAACTTTTCAAGGATTAATCTATCATGCGTACACCTAATATTTATTAAATTATGAAAATTTGGGTACTTTTCTTCTGAGAAAATTTCATCAAAGCTCTGGTGATTTGTTGATCAAAGCTCTCAATTAAAGTTAAAAAGTGGGTCGAATGTACTTTTTCTGGTTAAATAATTAATTTATTATCTAGAAATAATAACTGTAAAAAGGACTTGAACAAGCAAACACAGAACTAAAAACTCTCGCTGCTCAAAGCAGAAGCTACCAAAATGTGAAGTTCGAAAAAAGATTTTATTTTCCACGCAAAAATAAACTGAAAGAAAGTTGATAAAAGATTACTCTTGAGCAACTAGCTCTATGATCTACAGCCTTTTTTTTTTATTTATTTATTTTCAATTTAATTTAATAATTTAGTTACTAAAGATAACAGTAAGTAAATTAATAATCATATTTAAGGGTAAAGTCTTATCATACACAGTGATAAATCAACTTGTCATAAAAGTTTATAACAGCATCAAAAAAGAATAAAATTAAAATTTAAAACGAAAATATTAAAAAACATATTCAACAGGAAAACAAATGTATACAACAAAACATAATTACCAGGTAGAGGTGTTGCATTCTTGCTGCCCGGTTTATGATGCTCAGCTTTCGAATGAATTCTCTGATACACTAAACTACCTAAAGCAAAAATTAAAAAAAGGAAAAACATGTAGTATAATGTATAGTACATGAGGAGTACAATTAATATGAAACTGAAAAATTAATGCTACAACCAAATTTCTTTAAAATTATTTAAAAGGGAACAATTGCATAAAAATAAAAACAGGGGCTTTTCAATCATTTATGCATTTTCATGCTATGAATGCAAAAATGAAAAAAATCCAAAATTTACTATGCCATGATACACAAAAAAAAGACAAATTAAATTTTATTTTTATTACCAAATTTTAGAAAAATATTTAAAATTACACTAGAAGAAAATCTTACCAAAATTATCCAGAATGTCTGTAATTAGAACAAATTTGCTGGGGTAAAATTGGATTACAGCAGTATCAACTAAAAGTTTAGCACTCTAAAAGAAAAATAAACTTTTAATGTATTTAAAATTTTAAATACAGTAACACTTCATTATATCATTCATCTGGTCACATTGCACGTTTTCTTTTGCATTCAGCAAAAGATAAAATATTCTTTGCATTTAATTTATGCCCACTGAAGTTAGTCAAAATATTATAACTCAGGAAAAGTCTTTTTCTGTGTTTCATCAATGAACAAAAAAAATGCATTCATCTGAATTAGCTGTTTAATGATGCATTACAATTAAGTTGCAGCTTTTGACTCCTGTTTTGCTGAAAACAACAATTGAAGGGCAACATTAGTGCAGTAGAAATAAGCTGAAAAACACCTTGGGGTCGAACAAATTGCAACAGAAACAACACCTGTTGGAAATGGTAGGTAACAAACTCCTAATGAACATACTAAAAGTATACATCCGTACTAGTGGGACAAATATGTTTTTTTGGCCGCCACCTTGAAAAATCATGAAAAAATTTCAAAAATTGAAACAAATTATGTACAGTATCAAATGAAAGGAAATTTTAAGCTGAAAATAGATAAAACATAGGATATTTGAAGTGAAGTGAAAATACTCAAAATATGCACCAGTAATGTGGTGCAAAATGAGGTTTTTTCGGCCGCCATCTTGAAAAAATCTGAAAAAAATTCAAAAATTCAAAAAAGTAATGTGTGATATCAAATGAAAGGAAATTTCATGCTGAAAAGGAATATAACATCTGATATTTCAAGTGAAGTGAGCAGTATAAGAGTATACATCGTACTGTAGCGAGAAATGCTTTTTTAATCGCCATCTTGGAAAAGAGTGGATTTGGTTTGAAAACATATCATATGTAGTATCAAATGAAAGGTAATTTGATACTGAAAACGAAAGTGATTTTGGTTTAGACTAATAAAAAAAAATAACGAAATGGGGACTAAAATACTGAATTCTTTTGTTGTGTCAAAACATCATTTATTGATCTAAAAGGCTTAAAATCCGTGAATAGTTTTGCCTCCAAGTTCATCCTTATTAAAGTTAAATAATACATGTTCTTTCAAAATTAAATTGGATGATTAAAAAAACTATAATTTAAAAAAAAGTCATGTAATTAAAGAATTTTTCATAAAATAAAAGATTTATATCCATTAAAATGAAATGTCATCTTCATCATCCAAAACAAAAATGTCTCCTGTGTTTGTGCGGTTCTTTAAACAACAGTTTTTACAAACTAACGAGCATGGAAGTCTTTATTGACAACATGTACATTTTATAGTGTTATATGGTTCTAATTATGTTTAAGAGTTTATGAGGTGCTGGGATCAAATCTGTGGATATCGGCTGAAATTCTCCGTCTACCAACTGCCATCACCAAAATCTGGGATTAAGAGTTTGTGATTCAAGGTTTTTCCAACAAAGAACTGCAAATGTATTGGATATAGATCATATTTCGCTGCATTAGGTGTTGGAGGCAACAAGCAATGTCGAATTCATTTTTAGCTGAAGCCATTTTCCTAACTTCGTGAGTGTAGGGATATGCATTGAGGTGGCGTGCGTCAATGTTACCTCCATATAGTGAGAAAATTATTTTACAACAAATTTCGGCCAAATATTCCTTTGTAACATCATGAAAAGACAATCCTAATCGCCTAGACTATCAGATTTTATAAAAATTTTGAAAAAAGAGGGTTTACTTTTGAAATATAACGCCCTGGTGGTGTCACACCGTGTCCATGAGTGAACAAAAGGAAAAGTTTTGCAAGCTTCTCTCCAATTTGAATGACTTGAATGTCATGAACTTTATCAAACTGTGTGGCCAGACTTCATTAAAATATTCTTTGATGAATGATACAGTAAAAGAATTAAAATATCTGTATCATCCGCAACTACCATCACATGTTTCTGGGCTAGCTTTACAGCTTCTTTAACAATCATCGTGTCTGCGCCACCTTCCGCTTGAATCGACATCGCCTTTCAAAACAACTCTCCAGTATGTTGACGAAACGTTGTTTGTTTACAGAATTGGAAATAAATTTGTCTTTTTTTTTCAAAATATAGGTGAATTTTCTTCAAATATTACTTTAACTGTTGATTTCTTCATGCGTAATCTGTGCGCCAGATATTTTATTTTGGGTTTCTTATACCCATCTAATACTATGGTCACTCTTCCATATCTTTTATTAACATGTGCTTCGTGTGCTGACTTATAACATCTTTAAATGTTGCAGAAGCAGATCACGGTAATGGGTGAACTAATACACCTCCATCAAGAACGTAGGAAATACCCTAATACAAATGTATCGTATTGACATTCAAGGTATCTAATGACATTGCCAATAAACATTTATCTGTTTTTCTCATTTTCTGAGTACTACGGTCAACTAGTGCAGTTGGGGGAATGGATAATTCGTAACTGAAAAATTCACTTTCTTCTCGAGCGCTGTTGTCTAAAGAGTTACAGGCAAGCATCTTCTGTGGAGACGTGGATCTACGTAGTTGAGTCTCAGCAGCAATAATAATTCCTTCTGTCAGTACTTTCATTGTTACTGCTTGGTCTAATTTAAGTAACGTTTGATTTTTAAAACACTTGCTGGTGAGTTTATCTTGGATGTTTCTTCCAATGACATCAGCATTTTCTGCAGTAACTTTGATTTTGCTATTCGTTATTCCGTTAAAAATGTTACATAAACGGTATGAAAGAACAGCAAACAGATTGTGGTCTATGAAGAATCGCATTACCTTTTTTATACATTTCAAATCTCTTGCCATCCTTACATCTGTCAAATCGGTATGCTATTCACTACCAATGCGTGAAGCATTGGTCAGAAAGTTTAGTGAACATGTTATTTCACTGTAACTAGAATGGCTCAAAATCCAAGTTGCACGCTTAATTGCTTTACCATTTTTCACCTATTTCACCTTTAACTTCTCTTGAAAACTCCCATGAATATCCTTTTCAATGAGAAATTTCCTTTCATTTGATACCGCATATGATATGTTTTATTTAAAAAAAAATTCTACGCTTTTCCAAGATGGCGACCAAAAAAAAAAAACTCATTTCGCACGACAGTACAGGTGTATATTTTTAGTATCTTCACTATTTATATGTCAGATATTATATTCCTTTTTAGCATGAAATTTCCTTTCATTTGATACCACACATTATTTTTTTGAATTTTTTTCGGATTTTTCAAGATGGCGGCCGAAAAAAACACATTTTGCACCATATTACGGGTGAATATTTTAAGTATTTTCACTTCACTTCAAATATCCTATGTTTTATCCCTTTTCAGCTTCAAATTTCCCTTCATTTAATACCGCACATAATTTTTTTGAAATTTTGAAATTTTTTCATGATTTTTAAGATGGAGGCCAAAAAAACATTTTGTCCCACTAGTACGGATGTATACTTTTAGTACGTTCATTACGAGCCTGTTACCTACCATTTCCAACAGGTGTTGTTTCTGTTGCAATTTGTTCGACCCCTAACGCTATTTCTACTGGACTACATATTAATTTTTACATTAGAAGAAGTAATGAATGTGCTGATTTTCTTTTTGAACGAAGAAATTGCGTTTATTTTTACATTCTAGTATAAAAATAAACTTAATTTTTCAAAATACACACATTACTTACATGTACAGAAGACAAATTTAGTTTTAATGACTTCAGTTATTGAACTTTGGGTATATTACTCTTTTTTGTTGTCACCTGACAAGTGATGTAATAAAAGAGGCTATGAAACACAATATAGCTGGCATTATAGTAACTGATTATCTCATTTAAATAAATTTGAGATGCAGCAAGGAATGCATAAAAATTAAAATTATATAAAAATGACCAATTAAAGAATTGTTAATAGAAAATAAGATTATTTTTAAATAGCTTATACAATAATAACATTTTAGAAACAGTGGTAAGAATAAATAAGAAGAAACAGTCTAATTACCTGAATGCCTATTTTCAAGGCTTTAACACGCTGATCTTGATCCCAAGATTCTCGTAGGGCTTGGTTTAGCTCTTCAATACGATTTACATACTCTTGCTGAGACAAATTGAGCATTTCTTTTACAGATCCCTAGAATAACAAAATTAGTATTAGTTTTACTATTGTTAATCTAAAAATATTTTCACCAGCAATCCATTGACTAAAATAGACAAATCAGACAATACATGCTTTCAAGGGGTGCCGGGTACGTATTTTGAGATGCAACTAATGTTCTGTTATTATTCAAGATTCAAGCTCAGCACACCTGAACAAGCAGATGTAATTAAATAAGAAAAGAGGAAAGCTTTTACTACATTGATTCAAATTTGTTTACATTAAGAACAGTTAAACATATTTGTATAAACAAGAATATTATTTAATTACTTGATTTTTGAGAAATATTTTTATGCATACTTTTATTATTACTTCCTGGATTAATGTTATTTGCTAAAATAAAAATAAAAAGTGTGTTCAAAAAACGCAGTGAGATAATTTTTATAGCAGCAAAGCTGGCGCTACAACCATTTGACATGGCTAATAGCCTGATCCTTCAGAAAATCAGTAAGTTGCAGTTTTAAAGTACAAGTAACTAATAGAATAATACAGACGATAATCCAAGAAATTGATGAGAAGTACAATACTTCAAATTAATCAGTTTCTAAAAGTACATCAAAAATAACATGCACAGTAAATAATCAGTTGCATAAATTCTGTGATCGACTCTAATGTTGCTTTGTATCTCAATCTTTGAAAGATTTAGCATTTTAATACATCAAAAAACAATTTATATTCACTTAGATTCTCAATACAGAATATGCTATTGCGAACCAAATAGAAAACCAGAATACAAAATTTACTAATTATAAAAGTGAACATTTTCCCCTTCATGTCACTCAGCCCTAGTGACCAGTGACATCAACAGTCAATAACTAAAATCTTCTTTAATGAACACTTGCAAATAGTGGACATCTTGAATTAGCCAACATTTCTTTTTAGATTCTGTTCCTTAATATAAGCAGTTCCAAGTTCCACTTTGAACAGTGGCCATTCCAAATATTAAAGAGTTTTTAACCACAAAAAAAAATAATTTCAGTCAGCCTCTTCACTTTCATATCTTCAAATTGCTTTAAAACCACCTTACAAAACATTTCATTCACAGCTTAGACTGTCTAACTCCTTTACCCGCTTATTTAACTACAAATTTGTCTTCAGTTCTTTTTTCCGCTGCAGTTACTCTGTAAACACATTGCACATTTTTTTAAAAAAAACGAGTTTATTCGATTTTGTGCCACTGTTTGAGTTAACTTGTCATCTAAAAGGAAGAAGTTACAGACATGTGACCCAAGTAGAATGAAAATAACCGAAATTACGTCGCTGTGTGAGCAAATACAAAACTGTTGATATATTATATACTACACCTGCAAGTTCAAACATGGGCTTTTGATTCTATATAGCCAACTATTTTAATTGGATGCATGAAATAAATTGGTAGATGTTGAATTTAACTTGTGATGCCCATCCTTTTTGTTCTGCACTCAGTATTTTGCTATTTCAAAAAATACTGAATTCGTAAAAATACTGAAAAGTCACATATCTAAAGTTAGCATTAAAAAGACAAAGTGATGTACTGGGAGACGATTGAAAAAAAAAGCTCAGTATGCATCAGCTTCTAACAACTAAGATAAAGGAAAGGAAATATGGTACATAGTTGAATGTTTTTGCAATTGTGATAAGTCTCAAACACAATGATAAAATAGTACATTTTAAATATTGTAATTTTCTTCAAGTGAATTGTTATAATCGCAAAAAATCCCTAATAGGAATATTTCACAAACACCAACAAACTTGCATTCTCATGACTGTCCGTTATTTGAAGGTACTACTATAAAATCTTGTATGTACATGATTAACAACTTAATATTTAGAAGGTATGAATTTTTGAGGATTCAATCTTACAAAAATAGAATTACAGGCACATAAACCTTAGTCAAAACAAGAAGAATGTACAAATAAAATGCATGTATTAAAATAAAAGCGACAAGATATAATAAGTACACAATAAGAAAATTACTTCTTCAAAATCATCCAGTTGTTCTAATCTATTTTTGACTTTATCACTTACAGAGCTGGAAGTTTTCCCAATCACTAGAAAAAAGAAAAATAACAATTAATAGCCACATAATTATTCAACTGTAAGTAAATTATATATAGTATATGTTTTGAAACAAACCTTTTTCTCCTCCAGATAAGAAACTAGTAGCGATAGATAACTTTTCTGAAGTAGTGTATTTGCTCAATATTGCACCTTTCTTTGCGGACCAAGGCTCAAATGTATCGTCTAAGTGACATTTTCTGGAAGCTGATATTTCTTTCTTAAAACACAAAAACAAAATGATAAATGTACCACAAATAGGGTAGTTGTAACCTATTGAATATCCCTTTTTTAACTACTAAATATTGTTAAGAGGCTTACAAAACACAAAAATTCACCATTGCCGAATTTTAAAACACAACAGTTGATTCTGAATGATTTTTTTAAAAACCCACGCGCAAAAAAAGCGCGCCTTGAAACCGAAACCCGTGACGTCGGATGGCAGTAACTTTCAGCCTTTCATCCATAAAAATTTGATTTTTGCTATATTATCGTTTCATTGCGGGATTTTCTCCTTCCATAATCAATACCTTAAAGTCTACTAATTCACTATTTAAAACTGGATTTATCAAAGAGCAATCCAATACCCTGCTAGGAGTGATTGTTTTGATATTTTTTGGCGAAATTCGTATTCAAAGTTTTAGAACGCATCACTTGGCGAGGAAAAAAAATTACGGCAGTGCAGAGAGAACAACAGTGCGGAAGCCGGAGAAACCGGTTTCTTGTGCTCCTCGCATCTAAAGCTTCTCACTCTTTCTTCGCCTTAGTAGAAAGTTCAAAAGCGCCAACAAATGCCCAGTGATGTCACCCCCGCTTGAAATTTAAAAATTATTTTTAAAAAAACTACTTGTCGCAGTGCAAAAATTTTTTCGCCGTTGATGTTCATGTATGTTGCTCTATCATATAAAAATAAAATTGAAAAATCGAAAACTTCCCTATTTGACAAAAGGTTTTTTTTATAAAACAGGAATTAGAACCAAAAGGCATGAAGACCGCATTTGGCCCACGTTTCATATCTATCTGGCTCGCTGATGAAAAGTGAGAAAAAGGTTCAATAAAAACAGAGCAAAATATAGAAATGTTTTGTTAGTTTGGAAAATGCGTCCTACTTCAATCCAGGAATAAAGTTAATAAATCATTGTTTTTCAAATAAATACTTGCGTCTAAATGCAGTTTGAGTAATTGAACAGCTCTCATCTTTTATTTTTATTTAGTTTTCAAACCTGAACTTTTTGTCTGATAAAATAGATCTCATTAAGAAAGGCTACTTGAATTAGCAAAAAGAAAATTTCATGTTACCAACTAAGAATCATTCTACTGCGCAAAATTATCTTTAGTATATAAGAATTTCTTAAAGATTAAAAAAAATAGCAAAGAAGACCTCTACAAAGGAACATGATAAAAATGAAAAATAAATCATAACCCCTCAAAAAAGGATCAGGAAACTTTTAACATTAGATTAAAGACTTTAATATTTTAGTCCAAAATTAGTATTTAAAAACAACATTGGTAAAGCACTAACTTGCAAATGATAGAACACTTGTGTATGAAGGTTACAAGAGCCCTTTTTCACTGCATAGTAGTAAGCTTAAGGATCACAAAATATTAAATAAAAGCTAGATAAAATAAATCAATCATGAAATAAAAGTAAAAATGATACAAAAAAATAAATACATGGAATTTGATAAATTTCTTTAAATTTGCTAAATATCAACAACATTATTAAGTTTTATTGCATTTTCTTGCTCCTCTAACCATCTTGTCTAGGTTAGTAGTGGATTGGAAATACTTATTTAAAAGTGAAAATGTTGTTACTCACAGCTCGTTCATGCTCTTCTGCCATCTGGCTTAGCGGATCTAAACCAGAAGCAAACTGGGAAAGGGGATCGCTGCCATCCAAGGCAGAACTTAATGGGTGAAAGGTGGATAAAGGATCTGAAACATTTTTCTTCGGAGTGCCAGCTAAGGAGGAGGAAGCACTACTAGTGTTGCTGCCACCAAATCGTTTCTTTATTTTCCCTTCTTGAACCTGAAAATTAACATATTTTGATAAATATTCCAAATGTTTGTTTAAAGTACAGAAAATTTCAATGTACAGAATGATGTAATAAGCCTTTTCTTTTTAATTTGAGATACTTAAAATACAGATTTTACATTTAAGTCGATCAGAGACATTGCAGGCACTTTATAATGCATTTAATGTTCATTTCTATAAAAAAAGAAGACGTATTTTCTTTTAATCACACTTCTGAATGGCAGAGAAATATTTACTTCACAATAGATAAACATGCTGTAACCTTCCCATGCTTATGAGTAAATTTAATTAAATTGATTTTATCATTGATTATTATTTGATATCATTTCAAACTTTTTTAAATTAAAACAGTTTTTTTTTTTTTAATATTACTATAAAAACTATACTTATTATTATTTATTATTATAATAAGTATATTAATATACTTATTATTAGTTGATATCATTTCAAACTTTTTCAAATTAAAACAGTTTTTTTTAAATATTACTATAAAAATAATTTTTAATCAAAAGTAAAGATTGTTCTAAAAACAACTACAGCCAAGAGAAATGAAAAAAATAAACAGCAGTATTTTGAAAGTAAAAAACAGCATTCTTGTATTTACAATAGTTAAATATTTTCAGGTAAAATGTTCAAAATTATTCACATTTGACCTTATTCAATTCTTCGTATCATTGGCTTTATGTGATGAGCTTCTTCAATGGGTAATATCAGCAATTTACGGCAATTGCACGAAAATTTTTTGGCCCCTGCTCTCTCTTCACAATATTTCTTATTATTTCCTTGGTAATATATAATACAAAGTATACCAATCAAAATACAAATGCATAAATATATTTTTATTTTAGTGAATCAATTAGCATGTCATCTAAAGACAAAACATTATTTTAGAATTATGTACCAGAAACATTGTCAAGTTCAAAGGTGTGTGACAAATTAATCAAGAAGCAAAATTAATTGCAATGTAAAGTAGTAGTCTACATTTGTTTATCAGGCACTGGCCTGCAATGCCATAGCGAGCTTATACCATAATCATCAAATTTCTACTGTTCTATCAATGCTCGACCATGTATTTCAACAAACATGGCTTGCAACAAGGATAATAACAAGCCATGACCATGGTTTGAAAACAATTCATTTGGAACAAAGAGCAGACAAGATCTTCATACAGATGAAAACATGTTTACATTCTCCTGAGTTTACCTGATGACCCTGGAACAGTTCATTAATGGCATCAAACCGTCAGGAATATTCCGTCTACAGTTATCCAAAATCTCTGAAAGTGCAGACAAGGTTTTCAATAATGGCATTTGAAAGCCTCTACATGATTACTTGATTTCAGAGTTTTCAATTCTAACAGTTATTTTTGTTGATCAAGTGCTTTCAATCAAAACTGATGACTCTACAATAATATGTTTTGCTAGAAATGCCAAAGACCTCTAGAAATTTCTCCATTTGCAATGTGCTACTCGTTCTTTATATTGTACATTATACTGGTTGTTTGTTAAAGCTTTACATAAGTATGTTTTTAAGAGAAATTAAGTTTACCAAATAAAATAAAAGGAAGTGTTACCCTAGAAACAATATCCAGAAATTAATTCTGCCTAGAAGAAAAGTATCGTACTGGCATAGCAGCTCATATCTCTGTTCTTGAGCAATTTAAAAGTTTAAGATTTCAAACATAGAAAGAACAAAATCTAAAAATCAATGCTGTGTGAACTATTAATTTCAAAAGAAAGATAGAAAGCATTTTCCTAATTTATAAAGCTTCATGAGTTACTCATGCTCAAGGAATGAATATTTTTTTTAAATGCGTTGAAAAAGAAACAAGAAAAATCAGTCATTAAATTTGTTTAAAAAACAAAGAAATACTTACAGTAATAGATGATGGTTTAAGAGGATGATCGAAGACTTCTTCTTTCCTGCTTATCCAATAACTTTTTTCAGCCTCATAATTTTTAAGAACAGCATTCCTACAATTTTAAAACATACATTTAAGATATGTGCTCAGGATGCACATTAAAATAACATTGTACTATATTTTATGTTATTCTGCATTTTTTTCTGAAAAAAAATGAAGTTTCATACCTTTATACCATAAACTTATTTGATTCTTTGAAATTAGATATAAAGTATCGTAATTTTTTCTCCTCTGTAAATCTTTGGAAGAGTCAAAAGAATATCCATAATAGAATACCCAGAACAGTCAACTTTCCAAACTCTCAAAGAAAAGAAGGAAGGAATGATACATTTTCCCCCAGGGGTTGGGGGATTTTCAGACTTTGAGGTCACAGCAATTTCAGTGTTGCTCAGTGTGACAAGAAAGTTGATCTTAACACAGAAAAAACTGCTACAATTTTTCATGTATATATCATTTGTTCCTCATTTTTAATTGCCAATATAGTGATGCGAAGCATTATTTATAACCTATGAGGGGCTACGAGAAAATCTTTCTGGCTTTTATATTGCTCTGAGAAAAAGAAGCAGTTATCTAAAATTGAGCATAGGACTAGTGTTAGAATTAAGTAGTCATTTGCATTTGGCGACCAAAAATTTTGATTTGATATCTAGATTTCTATAACCTCAGCCACCAAATTTGATGCCTAAAGTAATGGGTCTCATTGAAGCTTTTCTTGCTCAACTTATCGTGATTGCTCCAAAAGATTCATTCGTAAAAGTAATTTCAAAATGTAATCAATTTTGGCTTTAAAAAGTCATTTTCTTTCGTATATTTAGTGATCTTGTTACGTATGCATTCGGCAGTGTGTTAAATTGCAGTGTGTTGTAATTCAACAAGTTGAATTACAATGGCTTTACTTTACCCAGATAAAAGACATTGATGGGCATGAATTGAAATAGAGAAAAAAAATTAACATCTAAAAAACGTGAGTCATTTTTCAAAGAAATCAGCACATCGTGATAAAACACTACACCCACACTTTTATCAACTTAAAAGCTTTTCCCTAAACAAAACTCAACAAATATTTTCAGGGGGAAGTTTAAAAAGAGTTCAAGATTAAAATTTTAATGCATTAAATGTGAATAAAACAGACAGTTTTATGTATGCAATGATTAAATTAAAATTTACCATTCGTGAGCCATGTCGGCTCCCGGCTCCAATCCAAACGATAACAAACAAAAACAAAACAAAAAACACGTGATAAATATGTCAAGAAAGTCAAGAGAACTAATAAACAAATTATAATATAAATGACAATGACCATCAATCTGGAGTCCTCGAAAAACATCACTCCATAATTCAAAATATATGGAGCATATTAAACATGTCAAAATATTAAAAGTTTCAATTTATTTATTTAGCTATTTAAATGGAAGAGTTAGCTCTATCCGTGTCGTTCATGACGCTCCCTGCTGTTTACGTCCACTGTTTACGTCTTTGCTGAATTTTGAATAACTATTGAAAAATTTAACACTGTTTGCTTTGTTTGCTATGTATTTGTTTATTGTTCTCTGAATTTGAAGAAATATGACTGCAGAAACTGTGAACACCGATTTTCTTCCAATCATTTACGATATAATCAGAAAGTGAGTTCAATTTCTTTTGTTTTTAAAAATTGTGTTCATCGTAAAGATATTTTTCTTGTTTCTGCTATTTAGTTCAAATAGTCTTGTTTTAAAATATATATTGGACTTAGAATGGTCATGAAATTAAATTTTATAATCATGCATTATTTTAAACTCCTATTTACATATACAAATGTGACAACCAGCAACAGGCTCTGGGCCCAGCTAGGCTGGTGCTGAGTTCTGTAATTGCGAAAAACTTCCAAGAGAGTCTCCCAACCCACGTCACTTAATTTTAACGAGTTATAGTATAAAAAAAAGTTTTCGAAATTTCAATGCAACAAATTTTCTGGAGGAAAGCTCTGTAATCCTTTTCCACATTTTTTCCTAACATCATCAGTTTGCTTAGATGGGGTTTTAGGACATCAATTACAAAACGTTTCCGAACCAGCTCTCTTTTCCATAAATTCTAACTTTACTGCACAAGACAGTCTAAAATTTTGCCTTTTAAGTTTTCAATTTTTTTAATTTCTGAAGGAATCTTCCTCACTTCGTCTTCAAAGAGCTTCTCATCTCCCACTCTTACCAAACATGACCAAAAGTAAAGCTTCAGTATCTAAGAATTTCCAGAAAGATTCCTTGAATTTTTCAATTCCCTTCATGTCACCAAAGGTAGCTTAAAATTGTGTATTTAAAACATTTGTCCCAGGAAGTTTGCAAGAGGAGCTTTGAATCCCAAATATCATGAAATACAGCCTAAAATTAGCTTCAATTTTGAAATAAGTTTGGAGGCAGTTTAAAACTCCCCCCCCCCCCCTTATCACCTTAGAAAAATTGATTCACTGCAGAATAATTAAAGATTTGAATCAATTTCTTCCCCTATCCTAATCTAGTAACTTTTACTTGTAAGTAAAAAAAACTATTGTGCAGAGGAAGGTGCAAGCCTGGTCATATTGGCCCCCTCCGAAATTCTAACCTATATACGCCACTGCCGGATACTGTTTATACGATATTGTACATTTTTCATTCATACAGTTGTCTCCATAACTTGAATATTCCTCCATCTTGGAAGTTTTCATTGGGTTCCAATCTCTTAAGAAGGCTGTGTAAACATCCTATGAATTAACTACCAATTACTCAAAGCTTTTAACCAGTCATTTAGGACTAGAGTTATCAAGACTAGACCGTACTTTTCTTTACGCCCTTCCTTTACTTTTAAAAATTTATAAAAATAATAAGTCCTGGATTCTGATTAGAAAAAAAAATACTGCTAACAACCTTTAGAAACTGGGCGCTACACATTCTCAGGTCAGACCTCTAGCAGCATGAGTGAATGGCGCACAAGCCATACGTTCTCTTGCTCAAAGGGGTAAGCCTTTGTGCTACTGTAAAAATGACTACTTTGAGTTTCTGTAGCAGGCTGACGGTCTAAAATAAAATCTTTTCTTCAAACTTACAATAGCAGAAAACGATTCTTACGAGGTATGTTCAAAAAATAACGGGAATTTTAATTTTTTGAAAAAAATATTCATTTATTCATCTACATTAATGTTATCACATTCAAAGTAATCCCCCTTGGATAATATACACTTGTGCCAGCGCTTCTTCCAATTGCTTCCAATCCTCAAAACGCTTATTAAATTCGATCTTTGGGATAGCCTTTAGCTCTTTCAGCGATGCACTCTTAATGTCATCTATGCTTGTAAATCAACGACCCTTTAAGGTTCTTTTTATTTTTGAGAATAAGAAGAAATCACACAGAGCCATGTTTGGCGAATATGGAGGCTGAGGCATCATTACAGTATTGTTTTTGGCTAAATATTTACGAATAAGCAATGAAGTGTGCCGGTGCATTGTCATGGTGCAAACGCAACGACTTGCCCTTCCACAAATCAGGGCATTTTTTACGGATTGCTTCACACAAACAACGTTGAATGTGTAGATAGTACTCCTTGTTAACCGTTTGGCCTTGTGGCAAGAATTCATGATGCACTATGTCATTAAAATAAAAAAACAATGAGTAGAACCTTCACATTCGACCGCACTTGCCGAGCCTTTTTCGGTCTTGACAAGCCATTGTGCTTCAACTGGGATGATTGGACCTTAGTTTCGACATCATATCCGTATGCCCATGTTTTGTCACCTGTTGCAACATGTTTCAGTTCTTCTGCATCCTTGTTGACTTCATTTAGTAACTCCTGAGAAACTTCCATTCGCCGTTTTTTTTGTTCAAAAGTCAACAATTTTGGAACAAATTTTGCTGCTACACGTTTCATACCTAAACACTTCGAAAAAAATTGATGGCATGAGCCAATAGATATTCCAACATCATCAGCAACTTCTCTGATTGTGATTCGGCGATCGTTCATAACCATTTCGTTCACTTTTTCCACGATTTCATTTGTTGTTGATGTGCTCGAGCGTCCAGTGCATTCATCATCTTCAACGTCTTCACGGCCATCTTGGAAACGCTTATACCACTTGTAAACTCTTATTTTACTCATAGCAGAATCTGCATAGGCCTTTATCAACATTTCACAAACTTTGTTACACTAAATATTATTTCTTACTTAAAATTTTACAAATTCTTTGTTCCATTACTTTCATCCAACAAAAATCGGCAAACCAATAAAACACCTCTAACCTTACTTGTTGAGAAGAAAAAAGTAATAATGAAAACAGTTGGCAATTTTATGTTTTATTTTAAGGGTATGTCTACCAACATAACACACACAAAAAAAAATGTCAATTGGACTCTCCAAACCCGCGCAATTTAAAAATTCCCGTTATTTCTTGAACACACCTCGTATATCCAATTATTGCTCTTGGTCACATTTGATTGTCGATCAAAACATCCTTTCAGGGGCACCCCGAACTAAAATTTTTGGGAAGGGGAAAGTTATCAATTTGCTGAATAAAGTTCCAAGTTTACCGAAGATAAAATACAAGCATACACACATGTCGTACATGCATAAATTTTGGTGGGAAAAAACATTAGGCATCTTTTAAAAAACAAATCTAAAAACTAAAAAGAATAAATAATCTCAATGTTGCAATATTGTCTTCAAATTGGCAAATCGTCAACAAAATGTGCCGAATACGGAAATTATTTGGAGGTCACAGTAACCTCCCATCGGGGCACTCCTGCATCCAATGCTTGAAAAGTGACCCAAAACCTTTTTGCATAATACATATAAAGAGCTATTAAAATCTTGCATATTCCATTTGTGTTTGACCCCCCCCCCCCTTGATTAAACCATTAATTTGCCATTGTTGACCTTCAACTTATAGGTTGTGATTGTTTGAACCTATTATGAATAATGATCATTGTTAGAAGCCACATTCATTTTGATCAACACTACAGACCAAAATTCCAACGTGTATCAATTATGCAGGCTGCATTGTCAATCTCCAATTAGTATGTATTTTCTGTCACTAATTTATTTACAGAAATGACATTTTGTGTTCACTGTTCAATTGTTTTCAAGTAACACTGATACAGCATTGGGAATTCAACAAAACTCCGAGAGCATATTTTCTCTCATTATCGTTTGATTTTAATGACCAGTGTAAAGGTATAGGTCAGAGGTATGTGAGTGTGTTTGTCTTCATATAAGAAAAAGAAGAATATATTGAAATAAGCACTTTGTTTATTCCTTTGTCATTTTTAAAGTATTTCTATCATTTAATTAATACTTTTCATTTCAATTTAAGGAGTTTGAAATGATGTGTTATTGATATTATTATTTCTTTTGAAATTAAAATATAATATTCTGCTTGTTTTTAATTTATTATAATGTGTTCAACCATTGTAAGGTTAAAAAATTTTCCATTGTGTTTGATTTCTAGAAGAACTGTGTAATACTTATATATTTATTTCTATTTTAGTGTGGAGAAAGATACTTTTGAAAGCAATCAAAAACCATTAGAAACAACTGATACCAATTTAAAAATTCCGGAACTTAGAACTAAATTACAGCAGTGTCGGGAGCAAATACAAAAATTGCCTGGCATTGAATACACCAAAGAAGAACAAAAACGAAGACTGGATGCACTTCGTGAACAATTAGTTCAGAAAAGGCAACTTTTACTCAAATACAAGAATATGTGTCATTTTGATATTCCCAAGATATAATTTGCAAAACATTTAGTTTGAAATAATCGTTGACTGCAAGACATTTAAAATGTTAAGCAGAAATATTTTGTCAAAATGTGTAGTCTTATTTAAAATTCCTAACATTTTTCATTACATAAAAGTTTCCATTACACATGACAAAAACTTTTACTTTTTCAGGAATAAAGCAGAATATAAAAATTTGGTTATACCTCTGAATAATGATAATAGCCAAATAATTGGTCCTGGTTTTTCCTTTCAACTGAAAGAACATAATACGGAAACTGATAAACTATTTTCTCTTCTGTTACAAAGAGATTATGTTATGAAACTTTCAATCGAACAATTAAAGGATATTCTTTGTCTTATTGCAAATTCAAACATTAATACTCGTGAGCATCATTATGTTTTGAAGTACCTAGATGAAAAATGTGCCCTCAGTGCAGAAAGATGGAATTTAGATTTAACTTTACGTATTTTAGATGCATGGTTTATTATTCTTGGCAAAAATGCATTCAGAAGGCATTATTATGGAGTAGTCACCAGTATTTGGGGTCGTAAAATGAAAAAATGTTCAAAATTGCACTTAATACTGATGCTTTATTTTATTGGAATGAGTAAATCAGCCCCTCCTTTTTTAATGGAAATGATAGAAGATAAAATGGAAAATTTTGTATCACATTTTACAGATGAAGAGTGGGCTATAGCATGTCTGAGTTTTTTTAAAACAAGCAAACCATTCAACTCAAAACTATTGCTTGATTACTCTTGCAATGCTGCCAAAAATTTATTAAAGAGTAATGATCGATTTCATTTAATCAGCATTTTGAAATGCTTAAGGTTATCTAAGCATTATGATGAAAATTTATGGTGCATGCTTTCCAAGTACATTAAAAATGAATATGAAACACTTAATTTTGTTGAGTGTGCTCATTTTCTTGCAGTTTTTGCTTCACAGACTTTGTATGAAAAAGGTTTATATGATTGTTTAGAACACCAAGGCCTGAAAATGGTATCATTAGAAGAAAATCAAGGTACAGAAGATCATGATAGCTCAAAAATCCATCCATCTTTAAGAATTAGAGTTAAAGACGTTGCTCGATATTTATGGTCTATTTCAAGTATGAGTCATTTGGTGAAAGAAGAAACATTGGAATCAATTAGTATTCTTTTAGATGACCGTATCAAACTTGGGGAGTTTGAATCAGCTTCGTACATTTTAGTTGATTGTTTGCAATCTTTCACTATGCTAAATTATTTCCCACAAAATTTAATTGAAAATGTTTTGCAACCAGAATTTATAAATAAAGTAGTGCTTAGTGACAGAGCAAAACCAAAATATCAGATGTTTTTTGTTTTAAACAGTGTTCAAATAGAATATCCTGATACTGTTATCAAAGTAAAACATCGGCACATAACTACACCTATACCCAAAGCTTTAAGTAAAGAACTCAAAGAAAGAAATGGATTCCAAAATCTTTTTGAGTTTTTAAAGCAATCTGTGTCTTTAAATATCAAATGTTGTTATATTTTTCCTCATATTGTGATAGGTGGCATAATACTAAGTACTGATTTAAATTCCCCTTCAAGCTCTCCATCAGATAATAAAAGAATCTCTTATAATGATGCTGTAAATTTAATTAATAATGGAATACTTTCAAAACAGTGCACCGATATTTTTCAACAAGGTAAAACTGTTACCTGTGTTGAAGTTTTAGATCCATCAGTATGTATACGTGGAACAACTAAACCATTGGGTTTAATGAAAACCAAAATTCATCAGTTGAAGAAATTAAACTTTCACGTAATTACTCTGACTCCTGCTGATATTGACACATTGATTTCAGCTAGTAATTCTGAACAATATTCTAAATTATTAAAAGAATTTGCGTAAATTGCTTGTTTTATAATGATTTGAATTGTTGTAAAAAGAGTTTTATGAGCATTTGAATTAATTGTTTTTCAAACAAGCCTCTACAGTTATTATGATTTATTATTGCAGAGAGATAACAGAAATTAAATTGTTTGATTCATTTTTAAAGATTTAAAAATTTGTATATTTACTTATTGTGAATAAATTTTTCTTTCAATAATATTAAGATTATTTTGTTGAAATAGTATTATGTGATATTGCTTTTCTTTCATTTTATATTTATTCTTTTGATAGCTTTTTTTTTTTTTTTGTAATAAAATTGATTTTTTCTTTGTTTAGGTGCAAGTTTTACATTATAACTTAAGTAAGAATAACAGGGTTCATACTCATTTTTGAAAATGAAAATTAAGAACTTTTTAAGGACTTCCAAATTTTTTTAAGGACTCATAGGAAAATATTTAAATAGCTTTAGGAACACAATTTCAAAGTACTCGACTTACGATTACATTATGTTTTTAAAATGCAGAGAGATTCGCAATGGACTCTGATTCGAGTGATAATGAATGATTAAGAGCTATTAAAATGACTTAATCTGGTATTATACTTACTGATGATAACCTCTACAAATGACTACCCCTTACAATGCTGCCAGCAGGGCCGCCGCTACCAGCGATGGAACCTGGGACCAATTTATTACCGGGCCCCCATGCACCCCCCCCCTAATTGCATATTTTCATGCCATCGTTTCAGCACGTTTGCAATTGTAAAAAAAAAAAAAGAGAAAAAAAAATTTCGGACATTTTTTTTTTTTTAGTTTTGAAAGTGTGCATCTGATTTTATTTGCACGTTATTTGTATCGCCAGGTGATTTTGAAAAGTGGTACATTTTCCTCTGTGCAAAGCGTGTTTCATTCATTAGTGTTTGTACTAGCAATTGTTTCATATTGAGAATCGGTAATGGAAAGTGAGATTTTTTTTTTTTGATGAAATTATTGACACTATTACTAAAAAAACATTTTCCTAACCTTACGGGACCCCCAAAGCTCCGAGCCCCGGTACTAGAGGGCCGAAAATGACTTTTTTTTTCATTTTGTTCGTGGGTATTGCGGAAAAAGTGCCATTGAAAAAGCAAAGTGGACAAAAAATTTGAAATTTTTTGGTCAATTTCTTGATCTGCCGCAATTGGCTTGAAGTTTGGAAACAATGCAGTTTTTTCGAGACTTTTAACAAATTATTTTTAAAAAACAATTTCTATTTCCGATAACGGGTAGGGTGGAAAAGGTTCCTTTGGGGACATAAAAATTCCATAAAAAAATTTGAGGTCTGTTGTACAACTCCTTCCTTTTCCACAAATGCCTAGAAGATTTGGCAATTTCCTGTTTTTGTTTTCTATGTTTTAAATTAAACTTTGTCAAAACGTTAAAATACTGTGTTTGCCGTACTTATTAGAAACAACTACATTGTTTGTCACATATAATGCATTTTTAGATGTTAGGAGCTAAAATTTTTTTAAACAATTTCCTAAAAATCTCAAAAAACTGCAATTTTCAAGTTATCAATAAGTTATTGTAATTATATCACTCACTTTCAGTAGTTTTCTTTCATTTTAGTTATACAATTTGCTATGAAGTATGTGTTGAATATTAGCATATTGTTAAGAAAGACACATGAATAATAAAAAATAAATGAAATAAAATAAAGCAGTCTTTGGTAGCTAAGTTAAAATAATTTCCAATTGTCAAAAGTATTAAAATATTTTCAAGATACAAAAGGACTAAAATCTTAACACATGAAACAATTTTTTGACTATAGATCAGTTTTTTTTAAATAAATTTATTTATTAATAATAAAAATTTAAAAAATGCAGTAAATTAATTTAAGATAGTAATATGTTAAAACAACTTCTAACCATCAAAAATATTGAAACACTGAGAAGATGTTAAAGGATTGAAATGTCGAACAAAAGAAGCGATTTTACCAGAATCGCGGATGAAATGTAAGCATGTAAAATGGGGAGATTTTTTTTTTTATAAATTATTGAAATAAATAATTAAATGTGACAACCTAAGGTAACATATGTTAATGCAACCTAAAATTTTCGCAAATATTAAAATATTTGCACGATGCAAAAGGATTGCTGTCTCAACCACGCAAACCAGTTTTCCGCGAAGTACGCGTTCAGTTCCCATATATGACAAAGTTTAGGCTCTCTCTCGCGTATTAAAGCATGGAATGATGAATTTTAAAGAGCCAGCTTTTAACACATGGTGAAAAATAACCTGAAACAGTCTTAAAAATTAAGGAAAATTTTCGAAAATTAAGGACTTTTTAAGGGTTTTTTAGGGACCTTAATTTTGATAAAATTAAGAGTTTTTTAAGGAAGTACGAATTCTGAATAAAATGAAAAAGCCTTTTCAGTTCACTGATTCTTAACAATTTTTTTCCCAAACATTGGGAATAATTTCATAAAATATTTCATTAAACATTGTTGGACGCTTAACAGCTGATGTTCTATTTTGTGAACTTCCAATCTACAAACACTCAATTTACCAGTCCCAAAATTTCGCTTCTTGAAACAGGGTGGGTATTTAATGGTTTATATGAGTAATTGCTTAATATGGTTTTTTAGTTAGCTAAGTGTGACTCAATTAGTGTTGAGTTTATT
Organism: Uloborus plumipes; assembly: GCA_038373865.1. NCBI lineage: Eukaryota > Metazoa > Arthropoda > Arachnida > Araneae > Uloboridae > Uloborus > Uloborus plumipes. The sequence continues at coordinate 122,195 of JAXGGA010001387.1, forward strand.
GATTTTGATGAGTGGTTATGGTGTGCAAATTGGTTTATTTTCCAGATGCATATTACTGTTGCTTCCTGGATTAGAGATTTCGAACTTTGTTTGCATCTGTAGTTCATTCTTATAAAGTGCCTTTCCAAATGGTTCGCTAATATTCTAAACTGTATGCCCTGTATTGCGGTCCAATTTGAAATTATATCATAAAAATTACCCAGTATGGTTAATAATAAAATTAAAAATACTCAAAAAGAAGAAAATAAAATATGTCTCATAAAAGTTTATTCATTATTCTAATGCATGTTAAATGGGCATTTTAAAAATATTTTGCTGTGAGTGGAATAAAACTTGTTAAACAAAAGTAAAATATTTCTTAATTAACAAGAGTAAATGAATAAAAACAATGCAAACATTAATGAAATACTAGTAAATATGTTTTTCATCACAATTTAAAAAAAAAATTTGAACATATTCCAAAAAAAAGTACTTTCTTACCACTTCTTTCTATTTAACATTATATGATCATTTACATTTCTATAACAAACTCATTGAAAATGTTTATTTTGAAGTGGGATGACTGATAAGCACAGAGTAAATTGGAGGATGAAAGGGCTATGTTACTTTTTCGAAAATATAGTCAGGACAATGGTAAACAATGGATACAGATAAGCAAATAAAGCTTGGTACATCAGAAAGTGGATGTCATTAGACCTACTTCATACATACACTAACGACAAAACCAAAAAACAAAAAAGCTGCCACAGTAAAACTTTGAACTTGAATTACTCACAATTTTGGTTTTGTCACATAACCCCTTCATCTCCCAAGCCCTTCAATTATGCTTTATGTAATTTGCATTAGTTTACATATATATTGTTAGGATTTTCCTATTATACAGCAATGAATTTTCACTTGAATATAATTTTGAAACATTTTGTTGATAGCGTAGAAGCTGTCCATAAATGATGTCACACTTTTACCCCAACCGTCCTTATCACAAAGTGTCGCACACTTCACCCTCTCCGCTCGTCCACATGTCAATATTTTCCAATAACATATTGTCATAAAAATAAGTAATATCACACTTCCTGAATCCTTACCCTCCCCAGTGTCACAAACTTTCACAAAAACAGGAGCCCCCCCCCCCCTTAAAAGAATGACATCATTTGTGGACCGCCCCTTACATTAGGGTACATTGAATACATGTAACTTACCAGAAAACAACTCATTTCTTTTAAAGTGGTACTTTTCACACAAATTGAATGCATTATGTTGCAACTACTTAAATATAATATGCGCTTAGTAGAAATAGATCTTTAAACAGAAATTTATCAATATTTGCTAATTTTACAAAAGCTTTTCTTTCTAGGGAAGGGGCTTTTTATTTTAATTAGATAAGGATTTTAGATTAAGTTATGTAGCAGAAATGGAAATTATTGATTTGTTTTCATTAAAAGATTTTTTCTTTGTTCTTCTTATCTGCAGGGTTCAATTTAGAAAAATTGTTAATATTATAATTTCCTTTGGTAAAAATACAAATCAATCATTGCAATCGTTATAGACAAGTTGCTAGTTTTTGCAAAAGAATAAACTCCAATCATGGAGCCAGACTGGTTGGGTATTCAAACTTTTTTTCTTTTTTTTTTTCATTTTACTTTTTAGCAAACAATCTTTTTATTTTTCATAACAGATTAAGCTTAAAATAAATTTGTTAACTTCTCTAATTCCATTATAGAATATTTAAAATGTTATTCACTTGAGATTCTTACTCTTTTTTTTCTTATTTGTACTCTTGGAATATTATATATGGGTCATTCCATTTTAAATCAACAAATTTTCAAAAAAGTTGTTGCATCACCATTTTTGATTTTGATGAAAATTTGCATGTGTATTCCTTGTACTTCCCAGAGCTCAAAATAGTGTTCATTTTATTTTTAAAAAATTTACCCTTCGATATATAGGCCCTTTTTGTTGTTGGCAACAGCGAAAATCGGGCGTTTTGATGCTTTGCTTTATGAACTATAATATTTTTTCTATTAAAGATTTTGAGCTCAACTATAGCTCATTGGAAAGCTAAGAAAAAGATCTTTTTATATATGCTATCAATAAATTTCAGATTTTAAAAAAATACTTATTTTTTCGAGGTCAAAGTTCACGACGAAAATGACATTTTTTACTACTTTCTAACATTAAAAAACCCATGAAGGGTTCAAAGTAACAAGCCGATTTTTTCCACATATATTCATAGTCATGGTTACTTACTGTACAAAAAAAATTGGCTTGTTATTCCACCCCCTTTATGAGATATGCCCCCTAAAAGTTGTAAATTTTTTAAAAAATCCAATTTTCAACGCTAAAAAAATGCATGTGGGGAGCAAGATAAAAAAATTTTTACATGTGAGCGATTCCATACCAAATCACCGAATGGGGGTCGCACGACCGACTCGGATTTTTTTTTAATTTGGTACACATATTGATGGTATAGAGGTATGAAAAAGCCCAAAAGGAAAGTTACCTGCTCCACTTATTTTCGAAGATACATGCCCTCAAAGTTTGTCCGCCACGTCAAAATACTAAAAAAGTGATGTTATTTAATCATTTTTTATAAAAAATCGTACTCATGCAAAATAAAAGTGTTAGATATCTATGGAAACTAGTTACTCCAGGCATTCTGAAAAAAAAAACTAGAACGTTCATAATGAAAATTGCCAAGGTACAGGGCTCTTTGAAGTTGTCACCACAAAAACTTGATTTTGCAGATTTTGCTAAAATTCAGGCATTTATTACAAAAAAAGGCAAACAAAACCAAAGGTTTTCTCACTTTCTGGTAGTGTACAGGTCCTCCCTGTAAATTGCTACGCAATAAATTTTTTGGGTTTCTCACTCCTTCTTGGAAATATTTTAGCTTAAAGATAAGCCGTATGGCAAAAAATGCGTTTTTGGCCATCTTGGCAGCCATTTTTCTCATAAAGGGGGAGCAGTAGAAACTTTAATTTTTTTTTTAAACAAGCCACTGATATGTTAGCTATTTACAGGAAAAGAGTTTACTTTTGGTTATTTCTCCCATTAAGAGATATCCTGCTGACAGTATATGCATGTTTTTCGCGACGACCATATGCTTTTGTTCCCCCTCTCATGGACTTAAAATTAATTAAACCAAAAAATAATGATATATTTATTATTAGCTGTATTATCTACCCAATATGTCATGAAATTTAATTTATTAAATCATTGAACAATAAATTAGATAATTGATGAAAAAAAGAAAAAGTATTTCTCTGATGCCTGAGCATTATGCATTCATAATTATAAAGCACTAAATACTTTCTTGAGAAATTAATTAACATAAATGAGCTCTAAATAGTTATATTATAAGCAATACCCAATCTTGTGATTGGGATACTCCTGTTTTTAATTGAAGAATTTCTTGAATATCACATGAATATCAGGAAAATAAATGAGGTCTTTTCGTTTGATGTAGGATACTTTATGACAAATTTCATTTGATGGGCTACTAACTGAGCATGGTGATAAAGAGCTATTAATTTCAACATCGAATTCCATTTTACCTTATTAACAGTTAAATATTTATAAAATAATTAAATAAATAATTTAATATAAAGCCATGCTTGAAGAATTAAAATTAGTGCAACTAATTTATTCCCATACTGATCTTTACAAAACTGACATGTGTTGAGCACTGATAAGAACTGACAAGAATAAGTTTACTCACTAAAATACTAGTTCACAGATACTATAAAGCGTACATTCTATTTTCTACAAAATAATACTGCAACAAAGAACAAGGGTATAAAGGGGTAGGTACTAAAGAATTTCTTGAAAAATCAATTAAAATAAAGGAGCTTCGAATATTTATCTCATAGGCAATACCCAATCTTGTGATTGGATGTTCCTGATTGATGGCTATAAACAGGAGGATACCCTTGTTCTTTGTTGCAGTATTATTTTGTGGAAAATAGAATGTATGCTTTATAGTATCTGTGAACTAATATTTTAGTGAGTAAACTTTTTCTTGTCAGTTCTTATCAGTGCTCAACGCATGTCAATTTTGTAAAGATCAGTATGGGAATAAATTAGTTGCACTAATTTTAATTCTTCTAGCATGGCTTTATATTAAATTATTTATTGACTTATTTTGTAAATATTTAACTGTTAATAAGGTAAAATGGAATTCGATGCTGAAATTAATAGCTCTTTATCACCATGCTCAGTTAGTAGCCCATCAAATGAAATTTGTCATAAAATATCCTACATCAAACGAAAAGACCTCATTTATTTTCCTGATATTCATGTGATATTCAAGAAATTCTTCAATTAAAAACAGGAGTATCCCAATCACAACATTGGGTATTGCTTATAATATAAATATTTAGAGCTCATTTATGTTAATTAATTCCTCAAGAAAGTATTTAGTGCTTTGTAATTATGAATGCATAATACTCAGGCATCAGAGAAATACTTTTTCTTTTTTTCATCAATTATCTAATTTATTGTTCAATGATTTAATAAATTAAATTTCATGACATATTGGGTAGATAATACAGCTAATAATAAATATATCATTATTTTTTGGTTTAATTAATTTTAAGTCCATGAGAGGGGGAACAAAAGCATATGGTCGTCGCGAAAAACATGCATATACTGTCAGCAGGATATCTCTTAATGGGAGAAATAACCAAAAGTAAACTCTTTTCCTGTAAATAGCTAACATATCAGTGGCTTGTTTAAAAAAAAAATTAAAGTTTCTACTGCTCCCCCTTTATGAGAAAAATGGCTGCCAAGATGGCCAAAAACGCATTTTTTGCCATGCGGCTTATCTTTAAGCTAAAATATTTCCAAGAAGGAGTGAGAAACCCAAAAAATTTATTGCGTAGCAATTTACAGGGAGGACCTGTACACTACCAGAAAGTGAGAAAACCTTTGGTTTTGTTTGCCTTTTTTTGTAATAAATGCCTGAATTTTAGCAAAATCTGCAAAATCAAGTTTTTGTGGTGACAAACTTCAAAGAGCCCTGTACCTTGGCAATTTTCATTATGAACGTTCTAGTATTTTTTTTCAAAATGCCTGGAGTAACTAGTTTCCATAGATATCTAACACTTTTATTTTGCATGAGTACAATTTTTTATACAAAATGATTAAATAACATCACTTTTTTAGTATTTTGACGTGGCGGACAAACTTTGAGGGCATGTATCTCAGAAAATAAGTGGAGCAGGTAACTTTCCTTTTGGGCTTTTTCATACCTCTATACCATCAATATGTGTACCAAATTAAAAAAAAATCCGAGTCGGTCGTGCGACCAACTTTTTTTATTTTCGGTGATTTGGTATGGAATCGCTCATGTAGTATTTTAAGTACTTTTTACCAGCTTTCTAATAAAATAAAAGTTGCCTTGTTATTCAAAGGCGTTTGGCAGATATAAGGGACTGAACTTTCAAAAAATTGCACAAAAACAATACGATTATTTTCATTTTTTTAAATCTTTTTTTTTTATTTAAATGTAATTATATACCTTATTCTTTGCCTTAAATGCTAAAAAAAGACTAAGAAGAGCAATGAAGAAACATATTTAATGTTTAATAAGATAATTTAATATTTTTAACACCTGGGAATATAGAATACCACTAAACTTGTCTGATTTTTAAACATCTGATTGCTACCTACAACAGGACTGAGCATTTCTCAACTTGTCCAGGTTTGTTCATACCATGTGGTCATCCTTGTTCTGACTTGCTCTCACATGTGTATCTTAGTTGTCTTTCAAATTCCGAAAGAAGTAGGTTGTTGAGCTAGTGTTTCTGCTGTAAAATCTTGTGAAGCTGATGTGATTTCTTTTCATTTCAAGTTCATTCATATTCACAGAATGTTTTGTTAAAGGTAAAAGAAGAAATTCTTTAGAATGCTTAAACATAAATTTAAATTTGTCTTTCTACATGTAAACTGTGAATAAGTTATGGATAACCCTAAATGCTCCATAGGAGTTTTTGAGAATGATGATTGTAATATTTTAAGTTACAGTAGGCAGTCTACTGTAAATAGTATTTCTGAGTACAGTGATGATAAAAATTTACTGCACCTGAGTACTGGGTGTAAAACTATTGAAACTGTTTGTACCTACCATGCAAAAAAATTTCTTGCCAAGTTTTGTCACCTTTATGGAACTTCTTGCTGGTAGGTACAAACAGTTTCAATAGATTTACACCTAGTTCTCAGGTTCAGGGTTATCCATAATTTAGGGTTATCCATAAATTAGGGTGTCATTTAGGGTTATCCATAACTTATTCACAGTTTACATGTAGAAAGACAAATTAAAATTTATATTTATTTAAGGATTCTAAAGAATTTCTTCTTTTACCTTTAACAAAACATTCTGTGAATATGAATGAACTTGAAATGAAAAGAAATCACATCAGCTTCACAAGATTTTACAGCAGAAACACTAGCTCAACAACCTACTTCTTTCGGAATTTGAAAGATAACTAAGATACACATGTGAGAGCAAGTCAGAACAAGGATGACCACATGGTATGAACAAACCTGGACAAGTTGAGAAATGCTCAGTCCTGTTGTAGGTAGCAATCAGATGTTTAAAAATCAGACAAGTTTAGTGGTATTCTATATTCCCAGGTGTTAAAAATATTAAATTATCTTATTAAACTTTTAATATGTTTCTTCATTGCTCTTCTTAGTCTTTTTTAGCATTTAAGGCAAAGAATAAGGTATATAATTACATTTAAATAAAAAAAAAATTTAAAAAAATGAAAATAATCGTGTTGTTTTTGTGCAATTTTTTGAAAGTTCAGTCCCTTATATCTGCCAAACGCCTTTGAATAACAAAGCAACTTTTGTTTTATTAGAAAGCTGGTAAAAAGTACTTAAAATACCACATGTAAAAAAATTTTTATCTTGCCCCCCACTTGCATTTTTTTAGCGTTGAAAATTGGATTTTTTAAAGAATTTACAACTTTGAGGGGGCATATCTCATAAAAGGGGTGGAATAACAAGCCAATTTTTTTTGTACAGTAAGTAACCATGACTATGAATATATGAGGAAAAAATCGGCTTGTTACTTTGAACCCTTCATGGGTTTTTTAATGTTCGAAAGTAGTAAAAAATGTCATTTTCGTCGTGAACTTTGACCTTGAAAAAATAAGTATTTTTTTAAAATCTGAAATTTATTGATAGCATATATAAAAAGATCTTTTTCTTAGCTTTCCAATGAGCTATAGTTGAGCTCAAAATCTTTAATAGAAAAAAAGTTGTAGTTCATAAGGCAAAGCATCAAAACGCCCGATTTTCGCTGTTGCCAACAACAAAAAGGGCCTAGATATCAAAGGGTAAATTTTTTAAAAATAAAATGAACACTATTTTGAGCTCTGAGAAGTAAAAGGAATACACATGCAAATTTTCATCAAAATCAAAAATGGTGATGCGCACCCCATTTGTTGATTTAAAATGGAATGACCCATATGCAAGAAACATAAATAAATAACACATATACAAAGAATAAAATCCTATGAATCTTGATCTGTCTTCATTTTCTTAAGATTAATGTTTGATTTCCTTTTACGTTTCATCCATTTTGCACATCCTTTTCCATACCACCCAGACATTGAAGAGTTTTGAATAGTTGATTTACTGTTCTTGTTTTTTAAAAAGTAAGTCCTTGAATCAATTTTTTCGGCATTTATTTTTAATAAAGAGCTAGCTGATGTAACATCTAATAGTTTTACTTGAGGTTGTAAACTGCATGAGTCAAGACTAAAAGATAATGGGTTATCAACATGTTTTGGAAAAGACATGTCTTTGATTTCTGGTTTACACTCAATATCCATTGAAACATCATTGCAATTTTGTTCCAAGATCGGTTGTTCTTGTTTCGTTAAAAAGAGTCTTGTTGTAGTTGATAATTCATTGGATGTTAGAGGTGTTGATAATTGAAAAATAGCATCATTTTCCCTAAAAAAGAAAAAAGAACAGTTTGAGTTCTACCTAAGAATATTAGAATGATGCGTTTTGTGGAATCCAGGTAAATATAAAACAGTTTAACTGCATATGTATGCACACATTATATTGAAACACTTAATTTTTTTGTTTATACAACAAACATAGAAGACATATTAATTCACTGCTCGACATTGAAAATGCAACACCAAGAAGGAGTGGTCAGAAATTGATGAAATTTGGTAAGAAGACAGAGACAGCATGGAACAATAAGTGATATTTATTTCAAAATAAATAAGCAAAATTTAGAGCGAGGACGGCGTCGGCTCAGTAAGAAAAAGGACCACCGCGGACAGCGATGCACGAAGAAACACGTCTAGGCATGGAGTCAATAAGCCTGCGGATGGTGTCCTGAGGGATGGCACTCCATTCCCTTTCAACCATTTGCCACAGTTCGTCCTCTTAACGAGGCAGTGGCAGGTTCTGCAAACGGCGTCCAATCACGTCCCACACATGTTCGATTGGTGACAAGTCAGGAGAGTATGGTGGCCAGGAAAGCATCTGTACACCTCGTAGAGCATGTTGGCTGATTCGAGCACTGTGAGGCCGGGCGTTATCCTGTTGAAAAATTGCATTTGGCAGACATTGAAGGTAGGGGATTGCCACCGGCCGCAGTACATTATCTACATATCGTTGGGCCGTCATAGTGCCCCGAATACGAACTAGAGGTGATACGGAATTGTATGCAATAGCGCCCCAAACCATTATGCCATGTTGTCGCGCTGTGGGGCGTTCCACAGTTACTGCCGGATTCGATCTTTCTCCACGTCGAAGCCACACACGTATGCGATGACTATCGCTGGACAAACAGAAGCGGGATTCATCTGAGAACATTACGGTTTGCCATTCTGCCATCCACGTCGCTCTGGTCCGGCACCATTCCAAACGTTGGAATCTGTGCTGTGAGGTCAATGGCAGTCTTCTAAGCGGGCGCCGTGATTGCAGACCACGTGCAACCAGTCGACGGGAAATGGTTCTGGTCGACACAGGAACATCCAGGGTACCTTGCATGTGCTGCAGAATCGACGTACAAGTGACTTGCGGGTCCGCCACAGCTTGTCGGTGAATCTGTCGATCCAAGCGGTCTGACGTCACTCTGACTGCACCTGCACCCCTCAATGTGGCTACATTTCCTCTTTCCAACCATCTCCGACACAGCCGATGCACAGTGCTTGCATCCATGTGGGTATCAGCTGCAATTTGACGTATGGACCAACCTCCTCTTCTCAGTCCGATCACCATACCCCTTGTAAAGTCGTCTATATGCTGGAAGTGTCTTCGTTGAGGACGGCGTGGCATTTCCTCCTATCACACGTGTCCTTCGAGACAAAAACCAAATTTCTCCGATAATTAGTCTGGCAGAAAAACCAGCATGAACATAGCCCACTTTTCAACTTCATTCTCTTATATCTTACTTCACGTGCGTCGGAGAGCTGCGCATTTCATATCATTTGCATAACTCAGTGACGTGCGTCTACGGTAAAATTTGCATGAATTTCTGACCACTCCTTCTTGGTGTTGCATTTTCAATGTCGAGCAGTGTATTTGAGTATTACTCGCACTTTTAACAGTAACATAAACAATAATTTTATTACATTCGGTATAAAAAGTTGACATACTTATCATATGGTGGAACACGAATTCCTAGTTGGGATGTCAAATGCTTCATCACTTCATCACATTTGCCTAAAACAATATTTAAAAAAAAAGAATTAAAAGAATAGATTGAGTTTAAGTAATATCTTATAAACATTTTCACATGCGTTAAATTTTGAATACCATTTGCTACACAAAAATACATAATATAAACAGATCACATTTTTAAAATACCATGAAGTAATTACAAACATTATCAATATTAATTTTTAAAAAGCAAATGGAAAAAGAAAGAGCTACTACGTTTTGTAACTTGCAAAGATAGTTTATTTCCCCAAGCACAAATTACAGATATTGACTCTTCAAGTCAAAATTAAGAAAATATATGGATAAATTTTGAACGGATTAACCATGTATTATATTGCATTTGCTCACATCAGCGAAAATGCTGAAAAAAAAGGAAAGACTAGCATACCAAGAAAATTCATTTATCTTGTATGCTGAGAAAAATGAGCTTTAGTACTAGGAGTAAACAAAAAGTCTAAGAAATTTTAATTTTGTTCAGATAATCCAATTGATACACCGTTGAACAATTTAAGACACATTATCAAGTACATGAAAACGTTTTGATTGACAAATGTAGCATAACTTTCTGCGAAAAAAGTTTCGTGACAGAGAAGATGATTCATCAACCCATTTTTCGACTGAATGAAGAGAAATGTGCACTCCAACTTTTGTCCCGTAAACAACTGGAAAATATTTTCAAGAAATATATTTTTAAAAATGAATCATTAGATTTTTGTTCTCCTCTTTTGTATGCTTGATTTAATTTGCCCTTGAAAACCATGATGATATTGAATTAATATTATTTAAATCTAACACTTTTTAATGCTAGTAAGCAGTGGAAAGTGATTTCTTAAGATTATTGATATTTTTTAAGCAAAATGTTTAATTTTTTTCCCTAAATAAATGCAATTAATTCTTTTTATTTTCACCATAAGAATTACGTGCGATACATTTTATTCATAATGTGACAATTTACTAAATTTCTCAAAAACCTGGTATTTTCCATGCTCTTGATACATGGAAATTATTGTGGATGAAAAATACTAAATTGCTGCATTTTAAATTTTCCAAATACCAAATAAAGCAAATAATTGCTTCTATTAATGAGGTAATAAGAGTGTATATAAAAGTTTCAGTATTAATTATTACTGTCATAGCTTTTTTTTTTTTTTTTTTCAAAATAACTCACAAAATAGTTTCAAATAAATTTCAGTTAATTTTTTAGCAAAATTTATGAAGTCATCACAATATTTTCTAGATAATATTTTAATTTTGCACCATTTAAAAAACTAATAGTTCACTTTTAAATCATTTTGTAACATTTTTTTTTTTAATGAAAATACTAAAATTGTCTACTACCATGAATTTTCAATGTTGCTTGAGAATCCTTTGGAGTATACTGAAGGTTTACTATATATAATTTTGGTCTCTTGCCAGGAGGCCGGTCAGTTACCCAAAGACAATGATATTTTCTCAGGACCTGAATAGAAAATTAACACAAAACAGATTGATTAAAAAACAATAAATACCAAAAATTTAAAATACTTGAGAACACATTTTATAGCAAAAATATGAGCTAGATAAAATAGAACTATCCTATATAATTTTCAATAGAAAAAATGTTAAACTATAACTGTTGCTAAAATTTCATACCTGATATAATGAAAAGTAATTTTATACTATGTCATTACAATCAACACCAATTAGTTTTAAATGATTTGCCGAACTAAAAGACACATATGCTTAAATTTTCAAAAGTTATAATTCTATAAACACTTTTTATCTTCTTTTGCGAATAAAAACAAAATTGTTAACTAACACTCAGGGGTGATTGTGAGTTCATAAAAAATACCTGAAAATTTTTAAGGAAAAGTGGGGGGGGGGAGTGTTTTTTTTAAACCAAGACCCCTATTACTTAATCACACCTAATTTTATAATTATACATACATAATAATTAATTTCCTTTTATAAACTAACACATTTCATATATTCAAAGTTTTTAGTCAAAATATTGTACATGCATTTAATTAAAGTGTAAATGAGTAATAAAGTTAGTTTTGAGCTGGTGATGAGCAATTATCTCCAAAAAAATATTTCAAGGAGAAAGCAAAAGTCTAACAGAATTACTGTTTGTTGTGCGAAAGCATTTATAAAGTAATGAAAGTTGCATTTGTTACATTTTGTTGCATTTAATTTGTTTGTCTCCTAACTAAGGGTAATAAGCATCAAAAGTTCAAAAGTGAGAAAAATTTGATTCTCATATCAGATACAAATATAATAATTTAGTAAGGTAAAAAAACAATTAGAATTTTCATCTTAATTTTCATTTGATGAATATTATTAATAATTATCGGTATAATCATCGAAAATTCGAAAAAGAAAAAAAATTCGGAGGTGGGAAGATAAAAGCATAACTAAAAAAATTTTATTTCCGGTATTTTCGAACATGAAAATATCAGAATCGATCATGGAAATACCGGAAATCCGGTAAAATACCAGAACACAATCACCCCTGCTAACACTATTACCCTTGACAATACAATCTAAAAATAAGTAAAAACCAAAAAGCAACGTCTAAAAGCACAAATAGATGAGGGTTAAAATTGGCAAACATGTTTCAAAGGCATAAAGCCTCCTTCTTCAGTGCCAAGTAAGAAATAGCACCAACCCATTTCTTGCTTGGCACTGAAGAAGGAGGCTTTATGCCTTTGAAACATGTTTGCCAATTTTAATTTTATCTATTTATGCTTTTAGACGTTTAGTACAATAGACCTATGGTCGCAGTGCTTGCGCTGCCTTGGGAGCGCCCCCTTTTCACTTCATTCATGCTTTTAGACGTTGCTTTTTGGTTTTTTCTCATTTGGGCACAAAGTGAACTGTTTTTAAATTTAAAGATGCTTTCTGGGGAATAATACTTATAGCTTCATTAAAAATTTTACAAACTTAAAAATAAAGTTTACATGGGATCTTAAATAAAGTGATGCTGAGTATTATTATGATTATTAAGAGGCTGTGTCTTCGAGTAAATTCATGAACACCAACAAAAAATAAAATTCTTCTAAGTATCTTATAGCTTTTCAACAAGAGAAATAGTTAGATTGTAGTTAAAAAGTATACTTGAAGAACTAAACACATTTTAAATGCTTTCAACAAAAAATAATAAACACTTCAAATCATAAGTGAAAGCAAGAAGATTGATTATAGAGGAATGATTGATTTCATAATTGCAGTCTTCAAAATAGAAATTAAATCATGAGAAACACATTAAATGAAATCTAGTTTTATACAAAGAAATAAGGTAACAAACTGATAAAAACATAACATTATCTTGTAAATAATTAATTGCATTATTACATTTATTAATACATTTTACGAAACATAATACAAAAGTTGATTCATCTGACCTAAAGGTTAAGATTACAAAATACTGAAACAATTTTGAATACCACCCTCCCCTATAATCATACTAAGAGCTAAAAGCTAAATATTTTAGCTAAAAAAGCTAAAATATTGTACAAACTGCCAAGTATGAGTTTTGTTATTATTATCAGAAGAAAATTATGGTTTCTATGTTAAGTGTTAACTAATCAAGAACTTCCATAAACTATGCTGTGCTAGATAAAGTTATCTTATCTGTTTTAGTACAGTACATTTTGAGAAAAAGATTTCTGAGGGTGACTATCCTTTATCCGTACATTGATAGCAGCAATGCTGTAGTTATAAAAAAAATGAGGAACTTAGCTTTGGATTTGGGAGGAATAACCCAAAGAAAAGGAGGTTTGAAACCAATTCAATTTGCATTGTTTACATTATTTTTACAACAAAAAACATATTTCAGGGGACAGTATACCTCAACATCCCCCCCCCTCCCTAAATGCTGCACTGGATAGAAACAAAAGGAAAACTCCTATCTGGTAACTTGACGGGTGTTGTTGCCATTGAGCTGTAATACCAACAGGATTGAGAATTTTTAAGCAAGGAGGCCTGCGGTCTCAGTTTTATGAGAGTATGGAAAAACATTTCACACAATAATTCAAAGGGTTGAGACTAAAAAAGTAGAGAGTTTTTGGCGAAAATAAACCGCAGAACACATGCATGTTAAAGCACTTACTTTCAAACTTGTGCCAAGGCAGAGTATAAGATCAGCCTTTGATACTGCCTTAACAGCCCCTTTCCAGTTCATTGGCCAAGGCAAAATGCTTTTTTCTCCAAAATGAACTATTGTATCCTTTAGCTCAGTAGCACACTTTTTGCAAAAGCGTCCAGTTTTATGCCTATGTAAACCAGTGCGTTCTGTGACATCAAAGAGGCGAACATACTGCTTAATTGGTTTGCATTTAGTGCACACCTAAAAAATTATAACAAAAACTAATTATATTATTTTGCATACACATTAGAGGAAAGCACAAATCATATTTACAGTAAATTCAAAATGGAAAAAAGAAAAAAAGATTTTTTTTTAAACTTGTAGCTTGTTTTCAATTATGTTTCAAAGTGAAAATATAAAACATGGGAGCCAAACTAATTAGAAACAGTATTTTGAGTAAATATTAATAAAAGACAACCTCTATGAACATATTTCCATGCACTTCTGATAGAGCACATTTTGGTAAACCACTTCTCAAATGCAAGCCATCACAATTTTGAGAAACAACATGAGATATTAGTCCTTCTTTATGCAACTGCTTCAGAGCCATGTGGGTGAAAGTCGGTTCAGCAAGACTCAGATCTTTAAATCTAACAAACAAAAGATTAAAATACTTTTTTAAAAATAATAGCATTTATTATGTTAGAAATTTTTCACTAATAAAAGCTTTAGAAAGATAATAATGCTGAAAAAAACGAAATAAAAATTAAAACATAAAAGTTCAAAAATAAAAAATTAAATGCAGAAGAAAAAATTTCTATAATCATTGTTATTGTTTAATTCATTTAAATTTCTTTGTTTCTCATGTTCTAAAGCTCTATTTTGTGCAATCTTGTAGTAAAGTTGAACACTAATAAATAAGGTAAATTAAATAGAAATATGTAAATGAATAAATAAGCTTTAAGAAAGTTTTGATTGAAAATTTCATAAGGTCTTTCTTTCATTTCCCACTAAAATACAATTAACATTAAAATTAAATAATTACTTTGTATTGCACTTGCCAACTTTTGAGGATGATAGGCTTTAGTTAAACTTTAATATAAACAGTGTAGTCTAAAAATATAAAGTTAGAAACTTGTATTCTCCACAAGTCTTTTTTAACTATAATTTAAATATATGTTGCATTATTGACTTTTTTTAGATATTGCATACACTAGTATCATTTTTTAAATATTTTTCTGACAGCATGACATGGTGGTGAAGGAGCACACACACACCAATCTCAATTCTTCATAGAAAAAAACATAGTTTAAATTCGAGATGTCAAAATTCAAATTCAAATTAAATTTAATTTTTTTATTATTATTATTATCATTTTTAAAAATTTAACATGTGCTATTTATAAAAATTTTAGAACAGCCTCGACTTGCATAGATTTTGGAAAAAATGATTAAACTAATGAAAATTAAGTCAGATTTTTATTGCTGCTCAACTGGCTTGAATACATTCAGATCCTACAAGATAGAAATTTACAAGAGAGAGTCACAAAGTAACAAGTGCGCAAGCTCTTTATTATGGAAATAAAATGTATGAAGAGTTAAAAATAATGATAAATTTGATGTCAAAGAAGTAAAATAACATGGCAAATAAAAATTGAAAAGGTCTACAGAGATGAATGCGGTTGGATTTTGAAATGCTGAAAAAAAGGAGGACTGGTGTATAAATTTTATGCCTAATCAGTAAGAGTTGGCAAGTATGAAAAACACCTCCAATTTTATAAAATTCATGCAAAGTTTACGGGATAAGAAAATATGAGAAATAGTTACAAAGGAAAATATAACATACACAACAGCTTTTCCTTTTTGGAGAAGCGTCCAGACACCTTCAGGCCCACGATAATCAGGTATTTCTGCAGACTAAAAGTAATACAGAAAATTAGGCATTCAGTACTGAAACATAAATCCTGAAAATATTAGTGAAATATTTAAATTCAATAAATATCCTATAAAAACTATTGAACAACTAAACAAATTCATAGCTTTGAAATAACTGTGTATTCCATAAATTCTATTCCATGCCTAATGGTTGTTCAGTTCTGAATTTTATTTTCATGCAGAATTTCTATAAGGAGTTTAAAGTAAAAATGAGTTCTACAAGTTTTGAATTTAAGAATTAATTTATCTTGACATGCATTCTGCTAAATTCCCAATAATAAATAAATAAAAGATAAAAGCCTTTAAATAAAGGATTGGAGAGAAGGGGGACCAAAGGACTACATGGTTTATACACAAATTCGAAAAATTGTTCAAGAAGTTTTCAAGGATAAAATAAGCTTTTTCAAGGACTAATTAACACTACTACAAAGCCCGAACTTTTCAGAATAAAAGCTTAATTTGGTTCCAGTTCACATAAAAGTTTTAACATTAAACAAAATCTTTTACAACACCTTATTAAAGCTTTGAAATCAATCTTCAACACTGTGCGAAAGATCACTTTGACCACAACTGATTTAAAATAAAAATTAATATTAAAATGCAGTACAATCAGTAACTAAAAAAAATAATAAACAGATATAGTTTCAAAATTCATTTCAAAATTTTGCTGTGACTGAAATTAGGAAACATATGCTGAGATATGTTCATAATGATTACTCACATTATACAAGTCATGAATTTTGATGTGCACATAAATTTGACATCTAATACAGTTTTTAGTCACATGTCATTCAAAAGTTTGAGTATTGGAACCAATAGATTAGGCAAATAATGTGCTGATTGCTGTGGTAGATTACTTATTATCTTAAATCTAATTTTTTAAAAAAAGTAAACTTCTGGAATTAAAAATAAAAAGAGCAGATATAAGGTAACAGATGATAAAATAACTTTCAACTTTTTAAGTAACAGAAAAATTTACCAGATGCAAAGGGTTGAAATTTCAAACACAGCATGCAATTTTGGAGAAGAAAGAGCTCAATATTAACAAGGCTCCTAGTTTTAAAGATAATATTTTTATTAAGTAAGTTATTAATTATGAAAATTTCACAAAGCTGAAGTACATTTCGTTGCAATAAAATTGACACCAGTTAAAGTTCCCCAAATAAAATTTTTTTGAAAAAAAAGAAAGATTTTTGTATAATACAAAAAAAAATGAGTACTTTGCGTGGAAATAAAGTATTTTTCTGACTTACCGTACTAATTCCAGCTCCTGTGTAAACAACAGTACAAGAAGATTCTTTCATAGCTTTAGCAAGCTCGGCACATTTTATTGATAAAACTTCTGGAGAATCAATTACCTATGCAAAAAAAAAAACATGTATTTAAAGCCATTGAACTTTTAAAAACATAACAGCAGTGTCTGTTTTATATATGCACGCCCCCCCCCCCTCCTTACATACACAGCTCTTTCCAGGGTATCTGCTCAACCTGGACTTTTCAATTCCATGACTTTCCCTGACTTTCCATGACTTTTGCGAACTATTTTCCATGACTTAAAAAAAAAAAAAAAAAAAAAAAAAAAAAAACGAACTCTGCTTTGTTTTTGGAAAATTATGCACTTAATATTCTATCTTGCAAAGCAAATGACCAAACATGGCGACTGCGTTTCACAGCAACAGAAGTCCGTTCGCTTTTTGAGGTCAAAAAACGATCTTTTCCTACCGACACCCTCCTCCCCACCGTGCTTGTCCTCAAACGTACTTTCATGTAGCAATGAATTGTCTGTCCATAAATTTTACTGTAAGTTTAGATCCTGATATGAGTGACAGTGAGGCGAAATCTGACTTCAAAACGGAATTCGTTGAGTTCCTGCCCCTCCCCCTACCTACACGATTCTTTAAAATTCAACATTGTTTTTTAATTTGTTTTATGCCGGGGAAAAAACCATCAAAAAAACCATCCAGTCTATCTTTTTGTCGTTCAAGGCAGGGCCGTCGCTAGCTGAAATATCTGGGGGGGTGTTGAGAATTTGGCGGCCCTGGGCTCATCATATAGAGGGAGGTGAGGGCAGTGGCTTACATAGGTTTTTATTTCGAAGGGGGCCCATATAATCAAGCTTAGCCCCCCCCCCCAAACTTTCTTTTTTTTTCGCTATTACTGTAAGACAGGTAGAAATTTTCAAATTGAATTAAAATATTGTAATTTTTGGAATTACGTAAATTACGAAGTTTTAGATTCCCTCCAAAACTTTTTTCAAAACTTAAATTATTTATGCTACCTTTCATGACGTTGGAGGATCAAAACTCTTCTGGGAAACTTACTGAAACTTAAAAAATTCTAAACACGCAATTTCAGGCTATCTTTAGTGACGTTAAAGGAGTTGAGAAGACTCAGGGCATCTCTCCTGAAATATTTTGACACTGAAGCACAACTCAGGATATGAGTTGAAAATTCATCTTCTTTTCTTTTACTCTATCATGAAGCACAACTTCATGACAGAGTAAAAGAAAAGAAGATTAGTTTTTTTTTTTTTGAACAGAAGTCTCATTTAAGTGATGTTTAGGAAGTAAAATTTCAAAGATCCTCCCTGAAAGATTTTCGATACATAAATGCGCAATTTCGCGTTCTCTTTGGAGACATTAAGAGGCAAAAAGTGGTTAGGGATCTCCCTCCGAAATTTTTCAAAATTGAAACCGTAAGCCATCTTTACTTTAGACCATCTTTGGTAGTAACGTTAGCAAAGACTCTCTCCCTAAATGTTTCGAAATTAATATTTTAAAAACGTTTTTATTTATGTTATCTTTAATACCGTCAAGAGAAAAGGCAGGATTCGGGCGCTGTGCCCCGAAATTTTGCGGCATTGAAGTTTCAAGAATGCCATTTTAAGCTATATTTTTTGAAACTGGAGGTTCAAAATTTTACTTTTAGCAGAGGTGCTCATTTCCCCCAAGAGCAAAAACTTATTATCCAAGAATTCCACGAAGATCCCTCTAAAAACGAGCCCACGTGTGGCTCTAGAGCCACACGTGAAAGAAAAAGAAAATAAAAACTTTTAAAAACGCCCCTAAAAACTAATTCAATAGCACCGCTTACGCCAGGGGTGGCCAACCTTTTTAGGGAGAGTGCCACTATCTGGAGAGAAAAAACTCAGCGTGCCACATTGTATTTTTCCAACAAATTGATTTTTTCTTTTTAAAGTTAAAAATAGATTTTATGCTGGTTGATTATGTAATTCTTACTCAAATGAAACATTTTTTTCTCGTAAATCTGAGTAATTTAAATTTAAATGATAATAAAGATAAAACAGGTCCGAACTTAAGAGTTATCGTTAGTAAACATTTTTATAGCTTCTGTCAGTTAGTTTATACTTAAAATAGAAACAAATAACATCAAACATTCTATTCTAAAATTTAAAGTCTGTACTTAATGTGTGGTTTATGAGACTGCATCTTTTCTACCAAGTCCTTAATTTTAGGATTAGTTTTTGAAAATCCTAAGAAATTTAACTGTTTTAAGTGCAATAAATTAATATTCAACGGTATTTCGATTTTTCTGCATTCGTAACAAAAAATATTTGTTTAGAAGCGTATTTTTAACCAAATCTACAACAGCATCAGACGGCTAAAGTGTGTAAATGTGAAAAAAAAATGTTGTTACAAATTTCCAAATTTCTATACAACGTGGGTGACTTTATCTTCAAGTAAGCTCTTATATTTGATTACCAATGCAAGAGGTCAGTAATTCCGATTCTGATTTCAGAAGGGTAACAAGTAGTCTTGCAGAGAAACAAAGAATTTGAAAATATCAGCATTTTTTATGATCCTGAAAATCATCAAACCTAACACTGAATGAATACTTAAAATCTGTGTAAATTTTTCTCCATATACCATTGGAAAATTATTAAATTTCTTTTGATAATTTCAGTATTAACTTATAATGTTTTATTCTTTTTTCTCCACAGTAGAGAGAAAGAAACTGAAGTTTCATCATAAAAGAATGTAGATGGCCTCTACTGATTTAGGAAACCTTTTTTTGTACAAACTTAAATTTAAATTACTTAAACGCAGGATATTAAGCAATGATATAGCTAAATTAGTTCGCTATTCTCCATCTTTAAGTAGCAAGTCCTCATTGATTTCCTTTCAGATATTTTTAAAACACACTCCCTAAAATTCTAAAATCTTATGACTATTTTTCCTTTGGATAACTATTACACATTTTAATGAAGGAGTAACTTGCCATACTATCTTCTTGCTCCTGGGAAAAGTTCAAAAAACATTAACAGCTCTAATTCGTAGTTTGTTAATACAGTTAACTCTACCGGGTCACCAACAGAGAAAAAGTCTCATTCCTTGGCAAGGAACTTGTGATAGATAATTCGATGACACTTTTGAAGTTTTTTCCCAAATTATTTTCAAGTAATGTAACAAAAACAATTTAAGGGTCTTCATTTGTGCAACCATGCCAAATTTTGTCCAATCTAGTTTCTTAATTTTAGTTGCAGTTTTTTTTTTTTTTTTTTTTCAATTTAATCACCCGTAGCTGAAACTATTGCAGATCAAGAATCCATTCTGCAGCATCGAAAGTTTCATTCGTGTCAAGCACAAATATGCTTTACAAAGCGTTGTCTGTCGCGTCACAGCTTCCGTTGGATGTCCAAAGCTAACGCGAAGTATTTTGCAATATTGTAGTTCAGACAATTTTTAAGCCAGCCTCCTGACACTTAATTGTCACAATATCATGACATTTATCAGTTTAAGGGTTTTAGTATTTTTCACTATTTTTGAGATCGACATTTTTCCTCGATTTTGGATTTTTTTCAAAAGGTCTTCGCGTGCCACTGTTACTGGTCTGCCGTGCCACATTGTGGCACGCGTGCCACGGGTTGGCCACCACTGGCTTACGCTATGATTCTTGATAGGATCAACTGCTTTTAGGCTTTGTCTGACAACATTTAGGATAATAAAAGGATTTAGGGACTCTTCCGGAAATTTTTGCACATAGAGACTGTAATTCGGGAGCTCTTTCTTTTCTGAAAACACATTTTAGAGCTAAAGACTATAGAAAAGTAAGGGGAATATCAACTACCGTTAACTGTTTGAATTTTAAATCTCTAAAATACCATTTGAGGCAATGTTTGACCAAGGTATTGAAGACGAAGCGGGAAAAGAACTCTCTTCCGAAAATGTCTTGAAACTGCAATTAAATTACTAGTTGTAAAAGCGAAATTTTAAGATCTCTTTGGACCCTTGAGCCTTCTTTGAATTCATGCTTGGCGGATATACGGGCCTCGACTTCCTACCCTAAACCCGCCACTGAGAAGGCACTCTATTCTTTAATTTCACCACTGGTAAAGACATTGAAAATTACGTGCCCCTTCTAGTTCGGCCGGCTTGGACTTCAACCTCTTTCCATTTTTTTTTTTTTTTTTTTTTTTTCCAGCTGAAAGCTTGGAAATTATTTGTGAAAAAACTAAAACCGAAAATTATTGCACTTTATTTTAAATTTCTTGCCGGGGAGGAATGATTACACTTTATTTTAAATTTATTGAGTGTAACGTTATTTTAAACACTCTTATTTCCTGATTGACTAGAAAAAAAGGGGGAATGAGAAGAAAGAGAGAAAAGTAATTTGCTGACTAATAATCTACATGTGTTGAATATTTTTCATTTCAAGATTTCTATTCAAAATGATTAAGATTTTTTCTATGCATTTTCTAATTGAAATATCTTCATTTTCCCAAGACACGTTCTTTTTTTTCTCTTGAGTTAAACGCAACTGCTCCCTGACCCTCTTGGGTTGCACCACTGCCTGGTACCATCTAACGAATTATCATTAGCAATAATTATTTATTTATATATTTCAAGCTAAAAGTATGTAAATAATTTAAGAGCATACTTAACCGAATAATAATAACTACCTTTATTTTAAAAAAAAATCCGATTTTTTTTTTTTCGGATGGGGAGTATAGGAGGGAAAGACCCTCTGGGGCCCTCCCTTATATACACCTCACCTTTGAAAACAATGTTAATAGAGAGTGCTTTTTTCTTAAGGATTTTTTTTTTTTTTTTTTGAGCAAACACGAACCGAACACCTACTTTTGAAAAAATCTTTCTCGATTTCGGGGGGGGGGGGGGGGGGGCCTCGGAGGATTAAGGAGGGGATCCGTAAATGCGCCCTTGGGTGAGGGACATAGCTTCCCCCGAGCTTCGAAATCTAAAATTTTTTACAAAGGTGAAAGGTGGATGCAATTTTTGTTTTTAGATTTTTTAAGATATGAAATTTGGCGGCCCTCAGCATATATTCTTATTTTTTTCAATATTGCATCGATCTTATTGAATTATGTATATATAATTTGATTTGTTTTACTAATTTAACTAATTTTAGTTACGGAGGTTCGCGTACCTTTTAAAGCTCTCGCACATATTTATTCAGTACTTTTTTTTCCAAACTGGGCAACCTATAGTTTCCCGTTTACATGACCCCATGAACGAGAAAATTTCGTATTTTTTGCAACGAATATTGCTGTGAAGGAATCTTAACTATTTTTCGCGGCCCCAATTATTTATTTTTGATAAGTAATAATTGGGGCCGCGGAAAATACAGGACATTTTTAAAAATTTAGGTGAACTGATATTCTTAAGAATGTTTAAATTATTCCGTTTCTCTTTTAAATTTCGTTTAAAGTCCTGAAATATTTTTCTAAAATTTCATTTTAATAATAAAATAAAATCGGCGGCCCTTTTCTTCAGAAAAGTGGGGGGGTGTAGCACCCCCCCACACCCCCCCTTGCCGACGGCCCTGGTTCAAGGTCATATTTTATCAGTTGACGGAGTCCGCGCACATGCGCAGTTACACAAAATTCGCCGCTCACGGTTTTAACGTTGAGAATTCATCTGATTGGTCAACACAATGCAACTTGTTGGAAATTGTAATTGACAAATCAGATTGCACCCAATAACGAAGTAGAATGACGGCGGAAGTGTTTTCGTTCTTCCGAGATCGCGGGAAAAATTTCAATCGGTCCGGAGCGCTAAAATCCATGATAAACAGTCAGTTTCCATGACTTTTGGACATTTTTCGCTGAAATCCATGACTTTCCATGACCAATTTCGATCATATTTGAAATCCATGACTTTCCCTGACTTTCCATGACTTTCCATATGCGCGGACACCCTGTCTTTCTCAGCCTCAATATAATGCAAAACTTGAAAATTAGTAATTTTCAGGAAGTCCGTGAAGGTCTGGACTTGGGGAACTTCTGGGATAGACTATTGCAATTAAATGGTTTCAACCACAGTTTGATGCTATGACTACATGGGGATTTTTCAAATTCTTATGTGAAATTTTTGAAAGGCAGTGTTTTGGCCTAGTGCAAAACACAATATGCTTTTGCCTGCATGGATGACGCCACTTTAATTAACAGCACATCTAGATGCAATTTCATAACTGGAAGATATGATTCTAGCTATTGTGCTAGGTATAATTGTAGTCTCAGAATTAATTTACTTCAGCTAAATGAATCAATTACAAAATTTGTGCTATGTCATTCGTTTTGCCTTTGTCAAAATGAAACACTTCTATATTAGTCCGTGGAGTTAGTGCAAACATATTTCATTTCCGGATACCAGTCTGAAATTTTATGTGGGGCATAAATTCACATAGGAGGACAAAAAAACGCCGGGAGACACTTGATCGGAGGTCAAGGTCATTCCGTGATGACGTCATCAAAATGGCCGCTTTTACAGGTAAATACGTTCGTTTAACTACTTAAAACTCCATCATAGATTGAAATATTGCAAAACTCAAATATATCATCTGAAAGCACTTTAAAAGAGCTATTTAGAAATATTTAATTTTTCTTTCTGAGGTAGAGTTCTCACCTGTAATGACGTCATCAAAATGGCCGCTTTTACAGGTAAATACGTTTGTTTAACTCCCCCTAAAACTCCATCATAGATTCAAATATTGCAAAACTCGAAAATATCATCTGAAAGCTCTTTAAAAGAGCTATTTAAAAAGATTTAATTTTTTTTTCTAAGGTCAAAGGCCCACCTGTGATGACGTCATCAAAATGGCCGCTTTTACAGGTAACTACGTTTGTTTAACTCCCCTTAAAACTCCATCATAGATTCAAATATTGCAAAACTCAAACGTATCATCTGAAAGCCCTTTAAAAGAGCTATTTAGAAAAAATTAATTTTTCTTTCTGAGGTCAAGGGCCCACCTGTAATGACGTCATCAAAATGGCCGCTTTTACAGGTAAATACGTTTGTTTAACTCCCCCTAAAACTCCATCATATATTTAAATATTTCAAAACTCAACTATATCATCTGAAAGCGCTTTAAAAGATCTATTTATAAAGATATAATTTTTCTTTCTGAGGTCAAGGGTTCACCTGTGATGACGTCATCAAAATGGTCGCTTTTGCAGGTAAATACGTTCGTTTAACTGCTTAAA
Organism: Uloborus plumipes; assembly: GCA_038373865.1. NCBI lineage: Eukaryota > Metazoa > Arthropoda > Arachnida > Araneae > Uloboridae > Uloborus > Uloborus plumipes. The sequence continues at coordinate 146,349 of JAXGGA010001387.1, forward strand.
ACTCCATCATAGATTCAAATATTGCAAAACTCAAATACATCATCTGAAAACTCTTTAAAAGAGCTATTTAGAAAGATTTATTTTTTCTTTCTAAGGTCAAGGGCCCACCTGTGATGACGTCATCAATATGACCGCTTTTACAGGTAAATACGTTTGTTTAACTCCCCCTAAAACTCCATCATAGATTTAGATATTGCAAACAGAGGTGGCGCTAGGAAATGCCCGACAGGGGGGCAAGCTTCCCCGACAGGGGGGCATAAATATAATTTTAACATTTACAGTTCACTGACCCCCCCCCCCCTCCAATCTTTCCATTTTTTATGATGCGTAAACACAAAAGTAATAATTCTAACCTCTAACAAAACAAATACGAATTTTGTATTTACAGTTTACCATCAAACTAAAAAAAGATGATTGAAACTAAATAAAATGATAGAAACATACTAATACAAGTTTTATTATCCGAAATAAATAGACACACAGAGAACGAAATTATTAATTAATGAAAATTTTGAAAATTTTCCCGGGTTTCACCAGCTTAGTTACGTCCGTTTTTTTAATTCTATTTATTATAAACGAAAATGTCGTGGGGACCCCCCCCCCCTCCTCCGATTTTGTTTTTTGAAAAGAAATGAAAAGAAAAGTATGTTTCGTAAATTAAACATCACTCCATTTTTTATTAGAAATTATTAATTTCCCCACAAATATTTTTATTTCTTAAAAATCCTAATTCTGAAGTCCGAGTAAAAATGTTGGATTGAATTAACAATTTTGGAGTGATACCTTATAGTATACTACAAGTTATCACTTCAAAATACCGAAAATTTTCAACTTTTAATCGGCTACGCCTCTTGTGCTAACTTTTCTTATTTTATTTTAAATGACATGCCACCCGAATTTCAAAATAAAATGCTGTTTTACTTTCGGTTTTTTCGAAAATATTATTTAATTATTGAATATAAGACTAATAATGAAGAAACATTTTAAATACATTTCTATTTAGTTTCATCTTTACATCACTTACATTAAAAAACGAAAACCATTAGAACTTTATTTTGCGAGCTTTTTTGGCTGCAAAAGCTTTTACTATATCATCAAATGATAACTTAGACAATAATGATAATAATAATAAAAACAAAAATAAATACAAGCTGAGTAACCTTAAATATTTTAAAAAATAGATAACTAAATACCAAATGAGTAATTGTTTTCCTTTTCATGTTGACTATTATATTTAATACGTTTGAAAACTATTTGAAATGAAAGAAATCTTAAAAGCCTTAAATACTTTGCAAATGAAAAATATTTTCATGAATTTCACTTTAGAAAAAATCTCAAGTAAAAAATGTAAATTTTACATTTAAACTATCCAATATTTAGCATTAAAAGAAGTGTACAGTGAAATTTTAAGAAACTTAGAAATCCTAAACTTTACTGTGTAAGAAAAGGAACGAGAGCATTAAAAAAAAAGATATCATTGAATAAATGCTTATTAATTAGCATTTGTTTATTAAATACTTTATGAAATATCACATATTATGGCTGAAAAATATTTTGTACAATTTATTTGTTTAAAACAAGAATTTAAATTTGAAAATTGGTACTTTTTATTAACGCGATAATTTTCAGGAACAAAAAATGTCCCCTCTTTTACAAAATTCTTACATGGCGATTGAATTTCTTTAACTCTCCCACTCTCTACGCCAACCCCGTATTGCAGTGATTGACCAAAAGTAGCCAAATTTTAATTCTTACATTAACTAAGTAAAATGGTTTGTTTAATGATGTTTATTCGGAAACCCAATTAAGTGATTTACTTTAAAACAGGTCATTTTTATTATTCAAATTGTTTATAAATATATATTTAAAATATTTTTTTAATAAAAAATGCGAGCATCCATGTAGACTTTGATGCTTAGCAGTTGCTGAATAATCTTACCTGGTTAAAGAATGAACCCCTCCCTAGTTTCTGAAAACGGGACACAGTTGATAAAACTTAGAAGGTGAAAAATTTGCATTTAACATTTTCCACAAGAGTTTGTTTTTTTTTATCGGCTGTAATAGTGCCCTCCTCCATTCGGCGCCCCCAAGTGGCTGCTTGTATCGCTTGCCACTAGGACTGTCCTGAGGGTGCCAAAATTGGATTGATATTAGATTTAAAATTTTTCATATGAGTTCAATTTCTAAAAAAACCATAGAGCAATTTCTAAAACGAGAGAGAGAGAGAGAACTTTGAACTGAATCTCCATTGTGAGAGATTTTTCTCAAAGAATGAGAGAAATTAATCGACAATGTTCAAAAAATCTGTATTACATCATGTAAATTAGATAAACAATATCTTACCAGTACTCCCAACGTCTTTTCCATTCTACTACGATGAACATAGATGATTTTCTTTTTCCCGCACTTTAATCGTTTGCCTGTTTTGTGCACCAGATGGTTTTTTAGACGTATAATGAACTCTGTACTATATGAATGTCATAGAGAAATAAGGCAGTATTAGAAGAGAAGAAATAAATCCGTTGTGAGAGCTAAAGATGTCGTTTAGTGAGTGATTCTACTGGAGACAGATAGATAGGGGTTGGGGGGACTTGGCTCCAATTCCTAAAACAGAGGCGACCGACAAGGGAACGCTGCAAGGATTTTCCCCTAGGCCAGTGGGGTGGACAAGCTTTCGTCATTGTAAGCTAAAAGGAAGACACCATGTTGACAGTTTTACTGCAGTTTAATCTTGGAAAAGAGACGCATTTTCCGCTTCTTTGTAACGGGGTGCTTTCAAAAGCTTCACTTCTCGGAGTGGGTGATTCAAGATGAAACTTTAACTGGTCACTCTCTAAAAGAAAATATATTCATGCCATTTACTGCACCCTCCTCACTTTCTCTCCGTCAATCTTTCCTACGCCTTTTAAACATTAAAACACATTTCTTTAAATTCTTCCTGCCTGTGCCTGCATTGAGCCTTTTTTTAGGGAGAGCTTTCTTTTAAAAATTAGTCTTTTTTTTTAAATAATGAAAAAAAAAAAAATATATGCAGTTACTTAGCCAGTTCAGCGCCCCTAAAATCTGGCGCCCGGGGCACGAGCCCCGTCAGACCCCTCTAGTTACGTCATTGCTAACCCCCCCCCCCCCCACCTCCCAAACAAATGTTCTTTGCAAAAAACATCTAAAATTATAATCACTTTAAAAGTTTCTTTTTAGTTGAGAGGCATGGAAATTCTCTCTCTCCTTTGGTTTTTTTCCCGCATAGGGCAAAACTACAAAGTACTATTTTTTCCATTCTACACTTCCACACAGTAAAAATTTAAAATAGTTTCGTCTACACTTATAGGATAATTGCTGAACGCTCTGTAGGCGAAGTTTTCAAATCCTGTTAAAGAAGAAAAAATATTGCGCATTTCACCATATGCTGATTTAAATACAATAGAAAAAGAGAAAAGCTGAAAAAACTAAACCCGAAGCTCAAAAATATCCGTAAAAGAGACAGAATTAAAAATGAATGGACAAATCGATATTAAAGGATATATACATACGAAAAAAACGGAGAAAGAGATCAATTTCGTGCCATCTTTTGGGCTTTAGTTTTTTTCACGTGTTCTGTCCCAAACTTTATTTATTGGAAATCCCTTTCCTACTCCAGCCTAGCTCATACGACAGAATTAGCAAATTTATATACACTATTTAAAAAAAAAGAAGAAAATAGCAAAAAAAAAAAAAAAACAAGCCGCCCAATCCCAAAACAATCTCAAACTTGCTTTTCCCAGTTCTGACCTTTCATCGAACTTAAAATTTTTATTACTTTAAAATAAAATTAATGATTACAAATGTTATCAGAATCTCTACATTTCATAACCAATACATTTCAGCAGGCCTGCCTTTGGCTGGGGGATCGGAGACGAAAGCAATGCTCCACCTGATTTTGGGAAATTAATAGATTTACAAGTGGATGTGATTTTTGCTAATTTTTGGTATAATTGACGATGAGTATATACCCCTTGTCCTCCTTCTGGAATAACGTAGGAAAAAATCGTGTCTTTTTGTGAAATTTAAAAATTACTCAGTGCATGTTTACACTTAAAACAAATTTTCCAGTGGCATATAAGTGATCTTCCCAAATACATCCTATGATGATTTCGAGTTGATTATATTTTAAACCGCGGAAATATAAATTGACACAAATAATAGCACTTTTATTTTAATCAGCTCAGTTAAAATCAATGCTATCCATCATTCCTATTGTAACCGGCAAGCGGCAAAAGACTACATTCTGCAAATATCGTTTAATATTTTAAAACCATCGGCACAGTATAACACAACTATAAATTACATCGATAAAAAGTTATATTTTTTTTTCTTTTAAAACAAATGTACATGCATGTTAGAGAAGGATATGCAATGCAATTAAATAACAAATTGAAAAGCAAAGCTCTATCATTTCTTTAAATGAAACACAGTAAGTTCTTACCTCTGTAATGAAGAAAATTATTTTCAGCTGTAACTGCCCTTTCGTCTTACTATACAAGTGCCCTAACTCATTAGACCGAACTTTAAATTGCGTCGAACCACTAGTTACTAGAATCGTCCAACTGTCCTACTACTTTTCGAATCCCATGGCCCACCAGACTCTGTCGAGTGAACCTCAGCGCTTTTGAAAAGTTTCGTCTGAGGTCTTCCATACGGGGACCTAAGCATTTCCCCTCTTCCCATCCTACATTTCCTTTGAAAATTTCCGATAGACTAATTGTCACCACGGTCCTTACGCTGATAGGCTTTTTACGACTCAAGTAGCTGCAATCTACTTTGTATCGTCCCTCGTCCGCAAAAAACGGGAAATTTGCACTCTACCCCCTGCTGACAAGACGACAGCAGGCAATGAATGACAGGAAATCATTAGGGGGCAATTCATCGAATCGCCATCGGGGAGATAGGAAAGTGTCTCTGAATGTCAATGAATGTTGTTCAAAACACGCTACAAACGATTTTCGTGTGTGGTCTGATTAGGAAGAAAAATTAGATTTCTCCTTTTCCTCCTTTTCAGCAAAGAAACTTTGTCCAAAACAAAGCAAACAAGATGAGAGCAGAAGGATGAATCACGAGAAGACCACCTACCAGGAGGTTCCCGTGTTCTGCATTGGATAAAAATTCGCGCTATTTTTCAGATAATGGAAATAATTTAGATTTTTTTTTTTTTTTTGGGAAAAAAAAAATATTTCTTTGAAAAATTTTACCTACTCTGTCGGAATCAATCAGATTTCTATCGGAAAAAAGTTTAATGTCGGAAATTTTTTTCCGACGAGCTCGGAATTTTCCACGACGGGGGGGCAAGACGCTTCCGACAGGGGGGCAATTGCCCCCCCTGCCCCCCACCTAGCGCCGCCACTGATTGCAAAACTCAAATATATCATCTGAAAGCTCTGTAAAAGAACTATTTAGAAAGATTTAATTTTTCTTTCTAAGGTCAAGGGCCCACCTGTGATGACGTCATCAAAATGGCCACTTTTACAGGTAAATACGTTCGTTTAACTCCCCCTAAAACTCCATCATAGATTCAAATATTACAAAACTCAAATATATCATCTGAAAGCTCTTTAAAAGAGCTATTTAGAAAGATTTAATTTTTCTTTCTAAGATCAAGGGCCCACCTGTGATGACGTCATCAAAATGGCCGCTTTTACAGGTAAATACGTTTGTTTAACTCCCCCTAAAACTCCATCACAGATTCAAATATTGCAAAACTCAAATATATCATCTAAAAGCTCTTTAAAAGAGCTATCTAGAAAGATTTAATTTTTCTTACTAATTTTAAGGGCCCACCTGTGATGACGTCATCAAAATGGCCGCTTTTACAGGTAAATACGTTCGTTTAACTCCCCCTAAAACTCCATCATAGATTCAATTATTGCAAAACTCAAATATATCATCTGAAAGCTCTTTAAAAGAGCTATCTAGAAAGATTTAATTTTTCTTACTAATTTTAAGGGCCCACCTGTGATGACATCATCAAAATGGCCGCTTTTACAGGTAAATACGTTCGTTTAACTCCCCCTAAAACTCCATCATAGATTCAATTATTGCAAAACTCAAATATATCATCTGAAAGCTCTTTAAAAGAGCTATTTAGAAAGATTTAATTTTTCTTTCTGAGGTCAAGGTCCCACCTGTAATGACGTCATCAAAATGGCCTCACATGACGTCATCACAGGTGGGCCCTTGACCTTAGAAAGAAAAATTAAATCTTTCTAGATAGCTCTTTTAAAGAGCTTTTAGATGATATATTTGAGTTTTGCAATATTTGAATCTATGATGGAGTTTTAGGGGGAGTTAAACAAACGTATTTATCTGTAAAAGCGGCCATTTTGATGACGTCAGTACAGGTGGGACCTTGACCTCAGAAAGAAAAATTAAATCTTTCTAAATAGCTCTTTTAAAGAGCTTTCAGATGATATATTTGAGTTTTGCAATATTTGAATCTATGATGGAGTTTTAAGCAGTTATACGAACGTATTTACTTGCAAAAGCGGCCATTTTGATGACGTCATCACGGGTGAGCCCTTGACCTCAGAAAGAAAAATTAAATATTTCTAGATAGCTATTTTAAAGCGCTTTCAGATGATATAGTTGAGTTTTGCAATATTTAAATCTATGATGGAGTTTTAGGGGGAGTTAAACAAACGTATTTACCTGTAAAAGCGGCCATTTTGATGACGTCATTACAGATGGGCCCTTGACCTCAGAATGAAAAATTAAATATTTCTAAATAGCTCTTTTAAAGAGCTTTCAGATGATACATTTGAGTTTTGCAATATTTGAATCTATGATGGAGTTTTAAGCAATTAAACAAACGTATTACCTGTAAAAGCGGCCATCTTGATGACGTCATCACGGGAGTTCATGACCCCTGATCAAGTGTCTCCCGGCGGTTTTTTGTTCTTACATATGTACCTAAGCTCTGTACCAAATTTCAAACTGGTATCCGGAAGTGAAATATTTCGGCTGTTTTTGTCGCTAACTCCACAGACTATATATATAAAATCAAAGTTTGATGACGTCATGGGTTGTGGGTCAAATGCTCTCCTGGAAAATTTACGCAACGTACGATTATGAAAATTAGTCCACATACTTATTGTTTGCATCTCGAGCTTCGATTTCTTAATTTCGTCCTAGATTTCTTAAAATTTAATTAAAACTATATGATTCACAGCATATACCTCTATTTTTTTTGCACTATATATGTCACATTACTTATGAATAGCAACGGTCTTAAGAGTCAAATCTTAAGAATAAGATATACTCTCGTGATAGTTGATATTGTTATTGAAATGCATTTTCAGTTGGTGCTTGGTGGTTGCTGAACTTTGATAAAGTTTAAATAAAGATAATGATCAAAATCGTCCCGTAATCAAAAGGTTAAAAAAAGGAATGCATTTTTTTGTTTGTAATTTTACACATGTGATAAAAAATTCCGTATCGGTTTTAATCATTTTCGTGTTTCAAAATAATCGTTTTTAACATTTCAGTATCGTCAAGTAACGCTTTTAATCTTTGCGGTTTTTTTTCTTTTTTTTTTTGTTGTTTTATTTATTGTGACTATTTCTTCACAGCCACATAGAAACTACCTATTTGGCATTTATCGATACCATGAATTAATTTGTCTTTTTAATGGATTTTCGAAAATAAGTTGAAGCAAGAATTCAAACAAGACTGAAACTTTTATAGAAATGAAGAGTAATCAGCTGAATAATTAAATAATATCATTGAAAGTTAAAAATATGCACCAACTAAAGAAAAAAAGAGAAAGAAAAGAGCTGCTAAATAACATGAGAATCCCCATTAAAAAGCTCTCCAAATCAACTTCAACTTTAAATGCTGCATTAACATGTAACAAAATCAGTTAAATAAATATATCGAGTCATTAATAAATGTCGAAAGTTTCATTAAAATGCAAAATTGGAGAAAGAGGAGTACTTTTACGGCCTAAAAATTTAGCGACAATTTAAAAAATGAAAACTGCCAAAAATCTCAGTTATTAAAATATTCTCAAAAGCATTTTACTGAGAAAGAATTCTCCACGTGTTTTTCAGCACATTGGTGCCACGATCATTTCAAAGGTCTGATTATAAAAAAAAAAAATAATAAAAATAAAACAATCCGCCAAACAAATTTTTAACAATCGAAAATCATTAAAAGCTTGAGTGAACTATTGTTTCAAAAAGGTGGGTATTCCTTTTTTTTTTTTTCTTTTTGCAATCTAGATGCAAGATAGGCACAGCAAAATTTTTGAAACAACAAACAAAAAAGACATGCTCCTTTTTGAATATTTTTTTAAGCTATTAAATATTACTAAAAAGGAAAAAACGATGGTAAATTTCTTGCTTATTTGGCACGTTCGACGTTATTATAATGTCTCTAAAAGTTTCACTAAAATTAAAAATAAATCTTCAAATAAAAAAGCAATTCATGAACTGAAACTAAAATTTTATTGAAATTTAAAATAATTAAAGAAAGAAGATACTCACGTATCAACTGCCCCGCAGCTACAATATTTGGCGAGGGGGGGTTTTTTTGTTATTTAAAGCCTCCAAAAAGCACCATTTTAACCACCAAATATTCTTTTAACAGCCAAATCTGTAGCTGCAGTAGAGTTCATACGTGAGTACCAAAAAACATAATAGGCATTGTTAAATATGGTAAACTTCGCCAAGCCTGAATGTATTCGCAGTTTTAGAACTTGAACGCGCCACCTTGCGGTGATTTAAGATAATAGCTAAAGAGGTCAAAGATTGCAACATTGCGAGGACAAAGCAGAAGTCTTTCTTCCTCCCCAACAAACTTTGGTAAAATTACGCTTTAATTTTTCATTGTATTTGCTGTGTAGAGCTTCTTTAATTTGGGAATTATGGATACAGCTACAGCAGCAAAGATCATTTAAATTTTACCACAGGTGAAGTTGTGGCGGATAACTCTAGTAGTACATAAAATAAATTACCTCTTTTGCTCTTTCTTTCAAACATTGGTGTTTCTGGATACTATTTTTGT